>AWOL01S0479515.1:0-10326 GCA_000715115.1 Nicotiana otophora
GAATTCTCCTCTATTTATAGAAGAAAGGAAGCTGCTGTGTAAGCTGCTACTGCAAGCTGCTTGGAAGCTGCTGCTGCAAGCTGCTGTAAACTGTTGTGCCAGATATAGATAATCTTCTATCATGGGTAATATTTATCCATAACGGAGTGCCGAAAGGATAAGCTTCTTCAAGAAGCTTATTTCCAATAGAGTACTAAATAGATAAACATATTTACGGCGGAGCCTCATATGGATAAGCTTCTTCAAGAAGCTTATTTCCAATAGAGTACTAAATAGATAAACATATTTACGGCGGAGCCTCATATGGATAAGCTTCTTCAAGAAGCTTATTTCCAATAGAGTACTAAATAGATAAACATATTTACGGCGGAGCCTCATATGGATAAGCTTCTTCAAGAAGCTTATTTCCAATAGAGTACTAAATAGATAAACATATTTACGGCGGAGCCTCATATGGATAAGCTTCTTCAAGAAGCTTATTTCCAATAGAGTACTAAATAGATAAACATATTTACGGCGGAGCCTCATATGGATAAGCTTCTTCAAGAAGCTTATTTCCAATAGAGTACTAAATAGATAAACATATTTACGGCGGAGCCTCATATGGATAAGCTTCTTCAGGAAGCTTATTTACAACGGAGTACTAAATGAACATCCATAATATAATATATTCATAACAAAATATATGTACTATATTTATTTAGACATGTTGAAACTTGCAACAACCCTATCCATCCATAGAAAAATATGACATCAATTGCTATAACCTACTTACATATATAAAGTTGAAAAGGTAAAACTACTCTAGGTAGGTACATAGAAAAAAAGGATCTTTGCAAAAATAACCGGTGTATTAATTGTTTATTTTTTTAAGCGTTATGTATAGGTTATATACTGAATAAAAGCAAAAATAGGAATAAACAATTATATTTAGGTTAGTTCTTAAAAAGAAAAAAGAAGGCCAAAAAAGAACTTCAGGTGGGTACGTTAGCCACTGCTTATCACATGACTATATATCTGTATCTGAAGTTTCCATCAAAACAATAAGAAGAAGGGTAATTGTGTAAATACAGAAAATGGAATATCCACCAATAAACCCTCTAATCCAATTTTGTCATGTTCCCCAAATGGAGGGAGAAAACAAAACCTGAAAAAGAAAAAAAAGAAAAGATTTCTTCTCATTATTTCAACTTTTCAAGTAACCGCAGAGTCGCAAACGAAAGGTTGTTCTTCGGACAAAGCTATAAAAAATCAAAACTGATAGGAAGAGCCAATAAGCAAAGTCAATCCAATCATTTTCTGACCTAATTTTCCGCCATAGATATTCTTCTCTCAGAACTTGAAACTGTAACTTCTATCGGTAAATTCAAACTTCTCTCTTCTGTTTTACTTCATTTTCACTACTGTCAACTTTAACTTCAGTATATGTATCGAAACGGAATGTTGATTAATCGCGAAATCACTTTCAGTTTTTTCAGCTTGCAAATATTTGTTGTGGTGATTTTAACTGATTGTTTGTGGCTCCTATGAATTAATTTTGACTTGTTTCTTGATTGAAGTTGAAAACTTGCTTTATTTGTTTTTTAGGGATTTGATTTTGAGGTAATGAGAATTGGCGGCATTGTTTTGGTGTATTTTTGACGTTTAGTGTGTTAGAGGAGAGGAGGATGGGCTTTGCTTACTGTTTATGGCAGCCGAATGCTTCGCATTGTGGTGAAGCTTTGAACTACAGGATATTAGATAGGAAAAACAGCTGTGATGTAGGGTTGAATCATAAATTGCTTGGAAATGCTAGGGTTTTATGTAAGAATAGGCTGGGGAAAAGGTTGAAACGGAGTGTGGCCTGTAGTGATAATAGTTTAGCATATTCAAGGATACGATTTAGTTGTGCTTTGTGGAAGTCCGATTCAAGTGGGAATTTGATGCGCCGTAAGGCTTCTAGGGGAGTGAAATTGCCTCGGTGTCAGGGAAATGATTCAGTTGCATTTATCGATGGTAATGGTAGAAATGTGGAGTCCAGTGAGAGTGCTGAAGATGGAGCTCTGAGTGCTAATACTAATGGAATCGCGGAAATTAGTTGCGCAATTGAGTTGGAGGAAGATAAAGAAGAAGAAACAGAAGGAGATAATTTGGATGAACTAAGGGAGTTGTTGCAGAAGGCACTCAAGGATTTGGAAGTTGCACAGCTGAACAGCACAATGTTTGAGGAAAAAGCGCAGAAGATATCAGAAGCTGCTATAGCGTTAAAAGATGAAGCGGCTAATGCCTGGGATGATGTAAACAAACAACTTGATAGTGTTCAAGAGATTGTAAGTGAAGAGATGGTCGCTAAAGAAGCAGTTCAAAAAGCAACAATGGCCCTTTCTTTTGCTGAGGCAAGACTTCAGGTTGCTCTTGATTCAGTACAAGCTGCAAAACAAAGAAGTATGTCTTCAGAAACGTCTGAAGATAGCAAAGGGGAAGATTCAACTTCATTGATGGAGGAAGAGGCAGCACTCTTAGCTGCTCAGGAAGATATAAAGGAGTGTCTGGACCGTTTTGGAAGTTGTGAGGCTGAGTTGAGGCGTCTGCAGAATAAAAAAGAAGAGCTGCAAAAGGAGGTTGACAGGTTGAATGAGCTAGCTGAGCAAGCACAAAACAATGCTTTAAAAGCCGAGGAAGATGTTGCAAACATAATGCTTTTAGCTGAACAAGCTGTTGCTTATGAGCTGGAGGCTACTCAAAGGGTCAGTGACGCGGAGATCGCTTTGCAGAAAGCCGAGAAGAACCTAGCTGTGTCAATTGTTGACTCCCCAGAAACTTCAGTTTTACAGAATGGATCATCTACTCAAGGGCAAGTGCTGGTCGATGGGACCCTTAGCGAGGATGAGGTACTCCCTAGAAATTCAGTCGATAGTGTTATTGAAATAGATAGGGAGGTACAACTGGAGGATGCTTGGGCGGCAAGTGGGCCTTTGTCAACTGAGGAGTCACGTATCTCTGATGAGAGTGACGAAGAAGATAGAAAGTTAGTTCTAGACTCCTCAAAAGATTCTGATTCTGATACAGAAAAACCAAAAAGTGTTCAAAGTCTGAGGCAGGAGGTCAACAAGGAATCAGCTAGGGACAATTCACTTAATGCTCCCAAAGCATTATTGAAGAAATCATCCCGTTTCTTGCCTGCATCTTTCTTCTCATTTCCCACAGATGGTGAGGAGTTCACACCTGCTTCAGTTTTCCACAATCTCATGGAGTCTGCAAGGAAGCAATTGCCCAAGCTGGTGGTTGGCTCATTACTGATGGGAGCAGGGTACAACTACTATAAAACTGTTCATTCTTTGTTGCTTTTGAAAGATGAAGCTATTTCTTTCTCGCTGCATGTATAAGTGCCTCGTTAGGATACAATCTTTGTACCATTAGATTGGTATAGCTTGTTTATGGTACTTGATATGCTTTTGACGTCTGTCACAGAATTGCCTTTTACGTCAATCGATCAGAGCGAATTTCTCAGTCGTTTCAGCAGCCAGACATCATTACCACCAGCATTGATGAGGTTTCAACAAACGCAAGACCTCTGGTTCGACAAATAAGAAAACTGCCCAAGAAACTTAAGACACTAATGGAGATGCTTCCTCATCAAGAGGCATGCTTCTTTAACTCCCTTTAGTTTAACGCCTGCAATCACCATTTTGTTAGGAAGGGGCTTTACTTCTACTTGCTAATGGTGTTGTTGCTCATTTCAGATAAATGAGGAGGAAGCTTCTCTTTTTGACATGTTATGGCTATTGCTCGCAAGTGTTATCTTTGTGCCGATCTTCCAGAAAATTCCAGGAGGTAATTGAATTTTGCTACCTTCTTTTATCGCATGAGGACAGTGACTAGGGGCTTATTATGTTAAATTGTTCACCAAACTTGTTCTTTGATGTAAAGGTTTCCTCATAGGTCTTTCCTTGAACATGTTCTAAAAATTGAAACATGATATTTGATTATTAGACACTTAGTTTTCGGTGACCTTGATGTATGTCACAGATATGTGCCTTTTTCTCCTCTGTGACAGACGTACTCTTGTTTCTTGTTAATGGTTCATCTTCTGTCTGCTATAATGTATAGGAAGTCCTGTTCTTGGGTATTTGGCTGCTGGAATCTTGATTGGACCCTATGGTCTTTCTATCATACGTCATGTACATGGGACCAAGGCTATAGCTGAATTTGGAGTTGTCTTCCTGCTATTTAACATTGGCCTAGAGGTACAGTCTAGGAAAATTGACTAGTTTATTTCTTTCTGAATGTGTTACAAATACTGCCTTAATAACCTCTGTTTGTATTCTCTTTGACAGCTTTCCGTTGAGAGACTAAGTTCAATGAAGAAATACGTTTTTGGGTTGGGTACTGCTCAGGTAATTGAAAATAATTGAGCACTTGGGAGTTGTTAACCCCCCTCCATAATGCTTATAGAGTATGGTCTTAACGTTTTAGGATTCCACACTAATTATTAATATATTCAAATGAACGCAGGTCTTAGTGACAGCTGTTGTGGTCGGGTTAGTTGCTCATTTTGTTGCCGGGCAGGCTGGACCTGCTGCAATAGTGATTGGGAATGGTCTTGCCTTATCTTCCACTGCGGTTGTCCTCCAGGTAAATCCTTCTATATATTTAGCAGGTCTTCCTTGCTGGATGAATGATGGGCGATCTAGCGTTTGAGTAGTTTGTTGTACTCATTAAGTACGTTGATTTGGTGACCGTTTCAACACTCTAATTAAAGTTAATGCTTAAGCAGGCAATATTATTATGTTATGTTCCCCAAAAGTCCAGAAGCTATAATGCTAGATAAGGGTTGATGCCGAGATATCAAATCAGCATTGGAGTTTTTCTTATCATTTCCTTGTTGATTCACCATATTTACTACAATCAAGGAATTGTAGTTTATCTATAATTGGCTTTGTCTATGTGCCTGTGACCCTCCCTCGTCGAAAAATGAAACTTTAGTAATTAATTGATTATGTTGCATATCTGCAGGTATTGCAGGAGCGAGGTGAGAGCACATCACGGCATGGACGAGCGACATTTTCTGTATTACTCTTTCAGGTATCTGCATAGAGACAGTACCAAACTGTCGCATCTCTCTCCTGAGATGGGTGAAACTTGGAATATTATGTGTATCTATGCATACACGCGAATCACATATATTTACTTGCCATCACATATAGGCTGCTCTCATGCACTTGAAATGATGACAGCCAGTGCTGCGGTACTTTTAGATTTTTCTTTCTGATATGATTAACCAAATTCTTCCCTTTATCCTCCAGGATCTGGCGGTGGTTGTTCTACTCATACTGATACCACTAATTTCACCAAATTCATCAAAAGGAGGGGTATAGACTCTTGTTACAGTCTTGTCTTCTGGAAAAATTATTTAAAATTTTCGTGTTTATTATAATTACGATTCCAGCTATGTGAACTGGACCTGTAATATTCACCAAACTGAGAGCCAATAGCTAATCCCCTAAAGTCACACGTGGAAACAACATTCTTTGCTTTTGATAGCTGTGAGTTACACTATAGCTGTTTTCTCAAACTGCCACTATTATAACAGAACTTATTTCTTCTTAGGTTGGTTTCAGAGCCATAGCTGAGGCCCTTGGTTTGGCTGCTGTAAAGGCAATTGTAGCCATCACTGCCATTATTGCTGGAGGACGTCTGGTAAGGTGTTTGTTCATGTAGAATCACTTCCAATATTATAAATGCTTCTGATTAGTATATAATTTTTAAGTTCTAACTACATCTCTTACGATATTTTGGACTTTAGTCTTTCATTTGCTTTTGTCTATACATTATTAAAGTAGGGTTTGATATTTATCTATTGCAAAATATAAATAGGTTTTAATTCCGTTTTTCACTTTGCAAGTCTTGTAAGATACATTGCTGTTAAATGTGAGGACGTTAATATTTTTGTTCTCTATTCCAATTTCAGCTGCTGCGGCCTATTTATAAGCAGATTGCAGAAAACCAAAATGCAGAAATATTTTCGGCAAATACGCTTCTTGTTATCCTTGGGACTAGTCTTCTGACAGCCAGGGTACTTATGATCACATTGTTTATGTGTTCATGAATACTGCCCAATTCTGTTAGAACTGTTATCTTGTTAACGCTATGATGTGTTATCTGATGTAAATAATTCAGGCTGGCCTCTCAATGGCTTTGGGTGCATTTTTAGCTGGTTTGCTTCTGGCAGAAACTGAATTTTCATTGCAAGTTGAATCAGATATTGCTCCATATCGTGGACTCCTATTGGGTCTCTTTTTCATGACGGTAGGTGACAATCTTGTTTATTGTACAATGTGAATGCTATTTTCTAATCCTACAATTTGTCATTTGGAGTTAAGGTAGGATAGGTCTTGGTAAGGTGCTATTTACATTTAAAGATTCTCGCTCTGCAATCTCTAGCACCAACTTGTAGACCTTAGTTGTCTCTCCTGAGTTGTTCTCTTTGAATGAATATACTTCTCAGTAACATTTTATCTATTTTAATCAACTTTTATCCAGGCTGAAGGGAGAATCGTTTATGAATAAATTATTATAACTAGTGCTACTTTGTGACTTCAAAACTGAACAATTATCATCTGGTTGCAGGTTGGAATGTCCATTGATCCCAAGCTTCTTCTTTCAAACTTTCCAGTTATTATGGGCTCATTGGGACTTCTAATTGGTGGCAAGACCATCTTGGTTGCATTAGTTGGTAAACTGTTTGGTATTTCAATTGTATCGGCAATAAGAGTTGGTCTCCTACTTGCTCCTGGTGGAGAGTTTGCCTTTGTAGCTTTTGGTGAAGCTGTTAACCAGGTTTATCTCTGATAGCTTTAACCTATTACAAGCAATTCTGAGCCGTTAATAAAATTCTTTTATTCCATTTCTTTTTCTCCGTTCTATTGCTATGCTGTTCAAACAGCATCTTCCTTTATCAAGGAATTGTGGACCTTTTCTACAATTGACCTGTGTGCTGAAATCAAATGTTGAGCTAGTGAGATCCTGTTATTGGGGAAGTGGAGACAAACTACCATCAAATCCTTCCAGTTTCTATCTATGGTCGCTGTCTTACTTCTATTTACAAATCCTCTTAGAGACTTGTTCTTTCTCATAGCTACCCTTAAATAGATTCAGAGCTGCAACATATCTGAACAGTACAATGCTAAGCTCTCTGAGGATCTTTGCCCCATGATAAAAATATATCTTATTAGAATAAGTTTATTATCTTATTTAATTAAATTTTCTCCATGATTTTGCTTTTTTTTTTCCAGGGTATAATGTCTCCTCACTTGTCATCTCTGCTATTTCTTGTGGTTGGAATTTCAATGGCCCTCACGCCATATCTAGCTGCTGGAGGCCAATTAATAGCATCTCGTTTTGAGCTGCACGATGTGCGAAGTTTATTGCCTGTGGAAAGTGAGGTATAGTCTCCTACTTGGTGGCACAATCTCTCTTCTTTGGTTTTAAGCGAGAATAAACCATTTACATGTTCGTAAAATCTTATTTTTTGACAGTTTGGTTTCAGGTTGTCAATAGTAACAGGGTATTGGAATTAAAGGATTAAGGTTAAGGGGTCTTAATAGTTAATACTATTGTTAAAAAAAAAACAGTTGTGGAGACTAGGAAAACTGGAATTTTGGTGATAGAAAAGCTTCCTTTTTCTCCTCTTCCCTACCTCAAATTTCTTCATCTTCATTCTTCATCCCTGTCTGCTTTCTCCTTTCAGTGCCTTTCTTTGATCCTGGTTCATCTCTTAACTTTTGTGCTCTACTTTGTTGTTGCTATTTAAGTCCCATGCCTCAGTGTTATGGTACTAAGCCTTTTGGACCCTTGCAGTTTCTCTATGCAAAGATTTTTTTTTCCTTGAAAATATTGTCTATTGAATTATAGCTTCATATCATCATCTGATTAGGTTTCCGCTGAACTTTATGCCTCACTTTGTTTTCCTTCCGAGCTTATTTAACATAATTTTTTTCTTCTTCTAATTTTAACTGTTCAATACTTAATTTGTTCTTTAACTCATTGCTTCTTTGCTTTAAATTTAATTGCTATTGGTAATGTCAGCCTTTATTACGAAGATCATTTGTCTGAGAAGTAACAGATATTCATTTACCAAAGCTCATTACTTGAAGGACTACATTTAATGATATCTTTCTGGATTATTACCTTCGTAAATGTAATGAAGATTTCACTGACTTAAATTTATTGCATAATAAAAGGTGTAGACTGATAGTACCTTTTTTCCTTTGCAGACAGATGATTTGCAGGATCATATCATTATTTGTGGATTTGGTCGTGTTGGCCAGGTTTTGCCCCGTGCTTCATGAATTGGTTAAATTGATCATTTGACAGAATGATTTTCAAACTTTGGTACAATGAAGCTATTTCCATCTTATGCCTGTTGAATTAGTTTTCATCTTAACAGATCATTGCCCAACTTCTCTCCGAGCGACTGATTCCTTTTGTTGCACTTGATGTGCGAAGGTATGATTCTCTTTTTACTCACATTCAACTGATTTCAGCTCCTGTAGGTTCAGTGAAGATTTCATCTGCTGTTTGTTAATCTGACAGAGAATTTTTTCTTCCATAGTGTCATTTCCTGATATGGTGGTTCTAAAATTTTATATTTTTCGTAAAAGAAAAGAAAAAAAGCAGGAGGAAGAACAACTTACATCTTTTGAGGTGTAAGTGACTTTCTGCCTCAGATCTCTATATTCCTATGCCGTGCTTAAGTTTTCTCACCACTATGGTTCTTTTCACAACTTACGAAGCAGCACCTCCACTATCAACTACTCTTAAAAGCCACCAGATCTTTATAGCTGACCAAATGTAAGAAAATGGTTTTTCTTTATAAGATATTATATAGTTTGTTAATTGTGAGTCATCAGTCATTATCAACCGTTAGGATATTAAGTAAAAGTTTTTGTTTTTCTCTATCTAAATAAAATGTTCATATTCATGCATGCATCCAAGGGATGACAGTGAAAGAGAAGCAGATGATGGTTTTCCTGTAAGAGTGCCAGTGCCAAGCCAGAGAACTGAGGAAACTGGTCTAGAACAGAGAAGTCCTTAATTGAACTTGTTAAATAGTTATGTGTAAATAGTCCTAGTCCCATATGTAGGAGTAGAATATGTATTATATATAGAGTTTATTGCAGTGTTTTAAAAAGCGATCGATCTTTAAGCGAGAAGCGACGCGAAGCGATGGCTGCTCGCTTTTTCATGCCTGAGGCGACTCGACCAGATGAAGCGCTCGCTTTAGTCGAAGAAGCGCGAAGCGAAGAAGCGATCGTGAAACGCAGAAGCGCTCGCTTCTGTTCAGAGGGGCCTTTTATTAAAAAAAAAAAAAGTTTGGGTCTGTTTTTTTATTATAAAAAACAGACCCCTAAGACCAAATTGACCATTTCTCTCTTCTTCCCAAATTGATCGACCATTGCTGCTGCTAGGGTTTCAACTTCCTCCAGGTAATTTTTCTTCTTCTCCTTTTTTTTCTTTCTTCTTTCTTCTTCCTTCTTTCTTCTTCTTGTTCCGGTCCAGCCGTCTGCTAAGGTATTTTATCTTTTTTTCTTTCTTCTTCCTTCTTCTTCTTCTTCTCCTCTTTTTCACTTTTTCTCGTCCAGCGTGTGCACAGCTAGGGCAGGCGCTGGTTTTCTTTTTTTTCCCCCTTTTATTCTTCTTATTTATTAATTTTAATATGTATTTTAGTTTATAAAATTAATTATTATATATATGTTATATTTTTCAGTTTATTTGATTTTTTAATGTGTATTTTAGTTTATAAAATTAATTATTATATATATGTTATATTTTCAGTTTATTTGATTAATTTTATATGTATTTCAGTTTAGAAAATTAATTATTATATATATATATATATATATNAACAGACCCCTAAGACCAAATTGACCATTTCTCTCTTCTTCCCAAATTGATCGACCATTGCTGCTGCTAGGGTTTCAACTTCCTCCAGGTAATTTTTCTTCTTCTCCTTTTTTTTCTTTCTTCTTTCTTCTTCCTTCTTTCTTCTTCTTGTTCCGGTCCAGCCGTCTGCTAAGGTATTTTATCTTTTTTTCTTTCTTCTTCCTTCTTCTTCTTCTTCTCCTCTTTTTCACTTTTTCTCGTCCAGCGTGTGCACAGCTAGGGCAGGCGCTGGTTTTCTTTTTTTTCCCCCTTTTATTCTTCTTATTTATTAATTTTAATATGTATTTTAGTTTATAAAATTAATTATTATATATATGTTATATTTTTCAGTTTATTTGATTTTTTAATGTGTATTTTAGTTTATAAAATTAATTATTATATATATGTTATATTTTCAGTTTA
>AWOL01S0479758.1:0-12794 GCA_000715115.1 Nicotiana otophora
TATATATATATATAATGTCTTTTTAACCTTTCACCTTATAAACAACTTCTACGTCACAACTTTTCCAATTGTCACCCTCAAACTTAGGCTTTTAGACTATGTTCACACTTTCAAAGCACTTAGGGAGGTGGGATGCCAAAAGATAGATCAATAAAGAACAAAAGGTTAAAACATGTAACATGGTTGTCAAAGAAAAGGTTAAAGACTCAAAAGAGGTTGACTAGGGAAAATATGCATGGGTAGGAAATTTAAGGCAAAAGAACGGTCCAAGGAAGGCCTAACATCATTTTTCAAATCAAGTTAGTCTACGATTTCGCCTTGAAGCATGTTCCGGGCAAGTTCTAGACAAATCATGCAAAAGAACTCACAACAAACCTCAACGCACATGGCACATGCGAATTCAAGTGAAATGTGTATCCAAAACTCAATTAAAACAAATGAACTCAAAAAAAGTCACTCATAGCCTAAATAGACTATTTAATGAATCAAAGAGCCAAAATGTAACGACCCAACCGGTGATTTTACTTTCTAGATCCCCGTTTCCCTAATTAAGACTCCCCGTATGTGCCTTTACTGTGTTGTGACTTGCGGGGATGGTTGACTTGGGTTTGGAAGGGTTCGGGTTGAAATCAGAATATTTGGTTCCTTAATAGTGGCTTAAGATGGCCAAGTTTGACTTGAGCCAACATTTTTAGTAAACAACGTCGAAACTAGGATTTGACGGTTCCAATAGGTTTGTATGATGATTTTGGACTTGAGCGTATGTTCGGATCGGGTTTTGGATGATCCGGGAGCGTTTCGACGCTTAATGTTGAAAGTTGGTGCATTAAAGGTTTTTAAGTTCTTTAAATTTGGTCTGGAGTAGACTTTGGTGTTATCGACATCCGTTTGGGATTCTGAGCCTGAGAATAGTTCTGTATGGTAATTTATGACTTGTACGCAAAATTTTGTGTCATTCCGAGTAGTCTAAGTATGATTCAACGCGTTCGGAGTAAGTTGAAAAGCTTGAAGTTCATAATTTGATTCAATTTGGTTTTGGAGTGTGATTCTTAGTTTTGATGTTGTTTTACGCATTTTGAGGGTTTGAGCAGGTCCGATTTATGTTTAAGAACTTGTTGGTATGTTTGGACGAGGCCCCGGGGGTCTCGGGTGCTATTCGGATGATGTGCGAAACATGTTTGAACTTAGGAGAACTACTGAAGGTAGCTAGGATCTGGTGCTTTTGCACCTGCGAAGAATTCACCGAAGGTGCGGCACCGCATAAGCGGCTAGCTAGCCGCATGTGTGAGTTTTGGCTAGGTGAGATGAGTCCGCAAGTGCAGACATGGGAGCGGAGGTGCACAACCGCAGAAGCAGGCTGGAGTTGAGGGGGCAGGGACGCAGGTGTGAGGGCTCGACCGCATCTGCGAGCCCGCTGATGCGAAGAAGGCATCACAGAAGCGAAAGGGGGCCGGCTGGGTGAGGACCGCATCTGCAATGTAATTTCCGCAGATGCGAAGCGGTAGAAGCGGCGAAATTCCCGCAGAAGTGAAAACCGCTGGGGGCAGAAGGGTGCATTTATATCGGGACTTAGGCTCTTTTTCTCTCATTTTCACTTTGGGTTGGTCGATTGCGGAGCTCTTGGAGAGGGATATTTCACCTATCATCGTAGGGTAAGTAATTACTACCTAATGTGAGTTTAATACACGGATTTTGGGTAGATTTTTAGCATATAAATTGTGAAAACTTTAGGATTTAGTTGAAAACCTAGGTTTGGATAAAAATGGGATTAGACCACGAAAATGATAATGGAATTGAGAAAAAATTATATATTTGGGATCGGGAGGTTATGGGTAACTTGTTTTTGCAAAAATTGCAGAAATCAGGGCACGTGGGCCCGAGGGTGAATTTTAGGAATCTTTCAATTTGGGTTGGGTAATTACTCTAATAGTTAAATTATAAACTTTTGAGCATATATTGATTAATTTATACAATATTTGGCTAGTTTCGGATTGCGTGACACCGATTTGAGGCTTTAGTGTGAATTGTGGGCTTGATACGTGTGTTGCTAGTAGGGAAAATACTTGAAGCCACACGGTGTTATAAGGTGGGCTAAAACACGGGTAGCTATTTTGGGAAAATGATTTTCAAAACTAAATGCAAGGCTCCCACGGTGATATAAGGAAAGATTGTGATTTGATTTGTGAAATGAGACTATGAGGCGGTAGCTCGGTAGTGATTCTTGTTGATACCTTTCATTTACATCAGTTGTATTTTGTTTGCATTGCTTCCTTGGCATTCTTATTATGTGTCTTCTTCCGTGATGTCTTAATTGCCTTAGTTAAGTATAGCTATTCTTGCTATATTTCTTCATTGTATCATTTCCATTGTTTTGCATTATTGTACTGTCCTATATCTGTTCAGTAGGTGTCTTGACCTGGCCTCGTCACTACTCTACCGAGGTTAGGCTTGATACTTACTGGGTACCGTTATAGTGTACTCATGCTACGCTTCTGTACATCTTTTTGTGCAGATCCAGGTACCTCTTACCAGCCTAGGAACCAGTGAGTTGAGCTCGGATTTGGAGACTTCAAGGTATACATTCCGGCGTCCGCAGGACTCGAAGTCACCCTCTATCTAGTTCTATTTCATTTTCCTTTTTATAGATACTGTTGTATAGGGATGTTCAATATACTTTTGTAGAGCTTGTGACTTGGTATCACTGGATTTTGGGAGTTTTTGTACTGTTGAGTTGCAGAGTCCTTTTCATGATAGTTATTGGTTAATTTAAAAGTTTTATCATTATCTCAGTTAAATTCTGTATGCACGTTAGGGTGAGTGAAATTAGAATCGTGGCAACTCCGGGCCCATGTGTTCCGATTCCAAAATGTTTCGAAGATAAACATTACCCGTAGAACCACGAACTCAAATATATAATTTATTCATAATTTCATGTCCAATTTCGTGGTCAACATCCAAAAATTACCATTTCTAGGTTTTCTTCTAGAAATTCAACAATTTCTATCAAATTCCATGTTAAAATCTATATATAATCCATGTATTTAACTCGAATCAAGTAGGAATAACTTACCTTATGATATATGGTGAAAATAGTCTTCAAGAATCACCCAAATCGGCCCACATGTGCTCCAAGAACTTAAAAGTGATAAAATGAGCTCAAAATCCTGAAATTAGATGTTAAATACACATGCTAGGTCTCCTTCTTCGCTATCGCGGTCATTAGCCATGTGATCGCGATTAACAAATGTTCTAGCATCGTTTTCTTCATCGCGATCGCGGCCAAAATCCCACGATCGCGATGTACAAATTTTGTTTTCTTCTTCACAGACACCCTTCGGTGTAATGCTCATAACATTTTGTAAGAATATTTAAATGACAAACAGTTTAATTTTCTGGAATCTAGATTCAAAGATCTACAACTTTCATTTTTTGGATCATCCCCAAATTTCTTATAGATTACAAGATATAAGCTCTCAAAGTCAGACCACTGACAACAGCAATTCCTTCTACGCATTCGCGACCTTCCTTCCGCGATTGCGATTCACAAGGCCTGGAATGCAATTTGCTCTTCCTGATCGCGGCCCATACCTCCGTGATCGTGATTCATACCCCTGGCATCATATATCAGTAGTTCAAAAGGGCATAAAAGTGGTCCAAAATTACCTAAAAACTCACCCGAGGTCCGAGGAACCCCGTCCAATCATTTTAAAAAGTTTATATGCCCTATGTAAACTTGTTCAAAGGCTCGGAACATGAATTATAACATCAAAATCAAGAATTAAAGATCAAACTCAATTTCTTATACTCTCTTAACTTTCAAGCCTTCATGCTTTGCCGAACGCATCCGAATCCCACTTAGACATCCCGGAATGATGCCAAATTTTACGTACAAGTCACAAATCACAATACGAACCTATTCCAAGGCTTGGAATCCCAAACGGACATTGATAACACAAAAGTCCACTTCAAATCAAACTTAGGAAATTCTAAAACCTTCAAAATGCCAACTTTTCACATTAGGTGCCGAAACCCTCCCGGACCATCCGATTTTCAACCCGAATATATGCCTAAGTCCAAAATCATCATACGAACCTATTGGAACCTTCAAATCTCGATTCTAAGGTCGTTTACTTAAAAGTCAAACCTTGGTCAACTCTTTCAACTTAATGCTTCCGAATTGAGAATTTTCCTTCTAAATCAACTTCGAATTTCTAGAAATTCAAATTCAACTACACGTACAAGTTATAGTACATGAAGTGAAGCTACTCAAGACCTCATACCGCTGAACGATGCGCTAGAGATCAAAATGACCGGTCGGGTCGTTACATTCTCCCCCACTTAAACATTCCTTTGTCCTCGAACGTGCCAAGAACTATTCCGGAGTTGCCCCAAAATCACTGTTTGACACCACGGGTACCTGCCCGTGCCACCACAATCCATATGGGCACATCGGCTCAAGCCAGACTGGAGATCCTACCTACTGCCTTAGCCCCCAAGCCTTAGAACCAAATTCCAACATCCGAAATTCTCTACCAGGTCTGATTCTAACATACCAATACCGTATCAACCTCAACTTGTTGTACCAAAACATGATCATGCACCCATGCTGAAGTCACACAATGCACTGCATAATTCGTATGTCCATAATAACATTCTCCAAACATAGAAGCTGCAAATGCTCTAACCCGATGCCCGTAGTATACGTCATAACACATATAAACCATGTCCCAACCCTCGCAATACTGTGACGATGAAAGAGATGTGTAGAATCTCATAACCACCTGCCAAATCAATAATTCATGGAATTCCTACGCTCAACAAGAACCCTTGCCTCATTCTGAACTGAATAGTGACATTTTCCCTCTAATATACCTTATAAATCCGATTGCACTGATTTCAGGTCCAACGACCTCATCTCACCCAGTACAAGCCGCTCGAGCAATAAGCCACCTCAAACACCGTCTAAAATCTCATTCGACCCCATCAATGCTCCAACAAGCTACAACTCACACATGACCAATAAGGAAAACAAACTCGGGTAAAGAACTACCCAGCACGCATAACACTCAAATCAACCAGACAAATGCTATGAACCTATCCCAAGGGTAAGAAACAACACACGAGAAATAAGTATAAGGAACCGTACTCAACATCTAACTTTTGCGGCGTGCAACCCAATCTACACCTCATACCCGTGGCGGCGTGCCACCCGATCCACACATAACAATCAATAAGAAAATACCCATCGAGCCAAAATGCTCATACCCACGAAATGCCCGAATATTGACCACAAACACGCAAAGTTCATAAACACAAATCCTGGGGATACAGATAGCGCCGTGCACTACAAAATGCCAAGCACGACTAAGGTGCAATAAACGACCTGCATATCGAGAACCTTCTCGCTCATATAACACCACAAGCTACACAGGACCACAACACATATGTGAATAATCAAGCCGTCTCACAAGCCACGTGACATAAAAGAGTAGCACCTAAAATAGACTAAGGCAGAAATATCATCCACCACGCCTGAAGATTCATCCATATGCAATGCTATGCTGAATAAGCATATCTGATCTGGTATAAAATATACATTCACATAAGGCCTACCCGTAGACCTCAAAGACGATTTTGGTCATCCCAAAATAGGTCAATAACCTTCCAAAGATCCACAATAACCCTATCCATGACACATACGATCAACCATCAAATCAGGAACAAACTTCCATAGTCCACAACCAAAGGAATAGACTTAGACATAAGATCTCCAATCAACGACAGTACCAGAATCTTCATATCTGATTTGAATCTCTAACACTTAAATGACTAAAATGTCACACTTAGACGATCATCCCATGGGATATACTCCCCAAACTTTCCATACCAGCTAGTAAAATTTGCACATCCATGACTACCAACCATACTATTTCTGTAATGCAAATCATGAACCCGCAATTCAATACACAATGCCTCTTCCACATAACACCATTCTCAGGCAACACTAAAATAGCGCCAACATACTCTAAAAGTCTGAAATCTTTGTGGCTTTTTTGAACTCGTGACATCTTAGACAAAATTAAACCCCAACCTTGACTTTTCAATCTCAATTCCATACCGCTCACTGCACCTATCATGTTGTTACTCGAGAGTACAAGAATTTCATCATAACTCTCAAACCACCAGTAGAATAAAAATCCATCGGCTAGAACCCCTTTTACTCAACATATTTCAGAAGACAATTGCAACACGCAATCGAATTCCCATGACCACAGAAAATGCAAACCTCAAGTCGCATTCTAAAAATTCTTTCGGGATCCATTTACACAC
Organism: Nicotiana otophora; assembly: GCA_000715115.1. Lineage (NCBI taxonomy): Eukaryota > Viridiplantae > Streptophyta > Magnoliopsida > Solanales > Solanaceae > Nicotiana > Nicotiana otophora. The sequence goes on from AWOL01S0479758.1 coordinate 6,331, forward strand.
AACAAGGCCATTTGAATAAAATACCTCCAAATCAATCAAATTACAATAGCTGTCAAGCCCGCACGTACAACCACGAATCACCTATATAGCTCAACACACCGAAGGAACTGATCATTTCTACAACCATGCTGATTTAAACTATTACTAACTGACTTTATTTCTTCCAATTTACTCTTGACTTACCTTTGAAATAATAGTTCTATTCAAACATATAACGGACCTCAAACAACACTCTCCCGAGTGACCCAAAGCACAAGACCACATCGTCGCAATACCCATAAGCCATCTCATATCCTCCTGTGCACTCAATAGTATCTCCAACTGATACACCCGTTTTGAAAGATGTTCTATGAATCCAAAGCTGTTTCACCCATTACTCCAACACTGCACCGTCGATTTGATGATAACACAGAAATCCCCCGAGTATTCTTCACAATCTACGGCAAAATAACGAGCCCAAAATACTTAGACACAACATTTAAATTCTTAAACCCACTAGAACCATTATTGAAAGTCACCCACTCTGACATGGTCCCGAATATAACCAAGCTCTAGTGCTCTGCTAGCACATGAACACTTCCAAGGAAACAATCAGATGAATTCCTTTCCTTACACATCACATCCACAACAAGCATACACTCTGATTCGTCCCAACATCGGCAGACGAATCGATAAGGTGAAATGTAGCACACATACATCAAATTCCTTACTAGAAATACCCTTGATGTTTCTCCCCTTGGTCATAACTAATCTACAAATTTACCGATAACCCGAGACTGCCAAGGCACACAACCATGTGACCCAATCATAGACGGTGGGCTCGCCCATTTAGCTTTAAGCCAAAATTTCATAAATCCATAAATCACAATGACTCCTCCTCCTCGGTTACCATGATGTCGCACCGTCACTCTGCCAAATTCCTTGCGATCTTTTGTTAAAATTTGCATAATATAACTCGAATTATCATCTCCAAACACACACTCGACCTCCTGACCGCTACACCATCTTTTTCAAGCGATCCCAGCTCACATCGTAGTACATACTTCATGTTGGATAGAAAATAAAGTTCTTCAGAGGACCTTTACTAGAAATCACGTAACTCCAAACACCTCACAAGAGATAGCCCGCTTGTGTAATCCCATATCAACATCTCCCAATGACATTGCCCTGATTGCAGCCACCACAAGATCAGTTAGTCCTCCTAAGCCCAAACTCGCCCACCAGTCGAAAGGGCCCGCTCGTTCCATCAACATCTAATGAAGGTTCAACTATGCATCCAAAACTCGAAATCATATTACATCCCAAGAAAATTCTTGCCGTCATATTCAATTTTCGAATCACAATGCCACCATCTCAAACGAAATACACAGATTTAGTCCCTTGTTCACCAAGACCATAATCGCGCCAAGCTTTCTGGAAGCATGTGGCTATCCTACCACGAAATACATACAATATGCTAACATTCCCACGCTTAGTTAACCATCTTGCGAAGCGAACTACTCGACCTCTAGCAATTCAACCTCCGTGAGACACCTCCCGTCCTTCCTCATCCTTCGCTGCCCAAATACTGCCTCAAATCAAAATCTATCTCTCTAGCACCCGAACTAATAAATTGGTATCAACTCTAAGCCTCCTCGAATATCATCTTTCTCGAGCCATCAACATTAGAAACAACGATTCGAATCTGAAACCGCTACACACCACCATCTCTGACAACCGCTTCCTAGGCACCATTTCACAACACCTTGCCTAGAAGGCAAATCAAAGAAGACCATAACACCGACGAGCCTTAATGCGTTCAAACAAGGACGACGACACCACAACACAAATGAAAATTTCCACCAAGTTTGAAAATATCTGATCTCGCTACTCCGTCAACCAAGGCCTAAACATCCATAGACCAATCGCCTTTCTTCCTCTGGAATTAAATACCGAACCTCTAAAACATGAGTCGAGAAATCCTTCTTTCGAGTTATTCACTGCCTCGACACATAAATAAGCAACCTACCAGTATATCAACACTGTGTGATAACAACGCATGAACATCATAATAATATGTGTATAGCCTCAAAACCGTAGGTAACACTAATATTGGGATGAATGACAGAACACCCTTCCACAAGGCGACGATAATAGGCTACCCAAATATGTAGGGAGAAACGTCCTACACCACATCTGCAGTACCACTATAACTCCTCGATGCCCAATTGATTACAAGGGCTCAACATCGTATAAGAATGGGTAGGAAGGAAATAAAGATATAAGCTTCAACGGAATCAACCCACACGAGGAGGAATCAAGAAGGGAAGTTCTCCTAACAACCCTGTATCCTCTTGAAGATAAACACAGACGTCTCCGTACCGATCCGAAAGACTCTACTAGACTTGCTTATGACTCGTGAGACCTAAGTGAACCTAGAGCTCTAATACCAAGCTGTCCTGACCCAATTCCCACAATAAGTCGTGATGGTGCCCAATATCCCCGTCAGGCAAGCCAACGGTGAACTACCAACTTAATTACACATTTTATTATTTTTTAAAACATGAATCTTAATAGATAAGGAAATTAATGCATTAGAAAATTGTAGATACATATAATTTAAATAAAATATAAAATAAAAGTGTGTCAATGTTAAGCAAAACCATAAACAAATTTTAGAATATCCCGAAACCCGGTGTCACAAGTGCATAAGCGTATGTTAAAGAGTGCAATAATAATACAACATCTGTTTGAGATATAAAATAGACATGATCAATCAAGTAAATAAGATAGAAACTCTGAGAGCCGCGGTGCGTAGCATAGAAAGCATCTCACCATAAAGTTCCCTCAGCAGTTGCACCTACGCGCCAGGATGACCACCATATGAACCTGTCAGACCCTCCACGTTTAGTGCAGAGGTGTATAGTGAGTATGTAAATCAATGCGTACACAGTAAGTATCTAGCCTAACTCCGGAGAAATAGTAACGAGGGTTCGACATCGATACTTATTAGTGGTCCAATAAATAAAATACAAGAATTATATGTAAACATGAAATACAACAACATCAATAGAATAAGAAACAGTAATTAACGTGAGTCTTTAACGAAATATCAATTTCATATTTCCATATAGTACGTTCCATTGCAACAAATAAGAAAAGTAATTTATCCAATCTCCGGTCACAAGGAGATATCATGCAATTTCCAAGTTCAATCAAGGGGGAAAATCTCGTGGATATTCGGACTCCTAGCGATTTTACGCACGAATTATGCTGAGGTCGTTTGGCCCGATCCATATAGTCGTGTACATACACTGCCGAGGTCATACGGCCCAATCCATAGATGCATCTCATATATACATATACTGCCGAGACGTTCGACCCGATCCCCAGAAAGAGAAGAAACTTATAGAATTACGGGCCATATGTTTGCAACACTGGAACAGGAGCATAAAGTAAACATGAATTTACCAACTATCAAATATCTCGCCAAACAACTCAAGGTGGTGAGGCTCGGTCTAACATAATCCCAAATAAATTCCCACTATAAATTCAAGTAATTAAACTAACAAATTGAGTTCAAATTATATCAATATTGCGTGATAAAGTCCTAAGTCTACATGGACATAAACACGCTTTTAGCTACATACGAACTCTCTCCATCTCTTGCGTATGTAGCACCCACAACTAGTAGCACCTAATAATTTAATACTTACGGGGTAGTTTCTCCCTCACAAGGTTAGACAAAAGACTTACCTCACTCCGAAGTCCTATAACTGGCTCCATGCCTCTCTAACACCTCAAGCTGATGCCCATCGATCCGAAACTAGTTAAACAACGTGCAAACCAATAACAATATACTCCAATACTCATAATTAATTAATTTATAACAATTCTCAACTCCGCTCGAAAAGTCAATAAAGTCAACCCCGGGCCTACGTGTCCGAATTCCTAACAGTTTCGAAGATAACAATACTCGTAGCACCACGAATAAAAATATATAATTTATTCCTATTTCCATGTCCAATTTCGCGGTCAACATCCAAAAATACCATTTCTAGGTTATCTTCCAAACATTCCACAATTTCTATCACATTCCATGTTAAAATCTATATATAATCCATGTATTTAACTCAAAATAAGTAGGAATAACGTACCTTAGGATATACGGCAAAAATGGTCTTCAAGAGTCACCCCAAATCGCCCCACATGTGCTCCAAGAACTTAAAAGTGAAGGAATGAGCTCAAAATCCTGAAATTAGATGTTAAATGCACCTGCCAGGCCTCCTTATTCGCGATCGCGGTCATTAGCCATGCGATCGCGATTAACAAATTTTCTAGCATCATTTGCTTCATCGCGATCGTAGCCAAAATCCTGTGATCGCGATGTACAAAATTTTGTTTTCTTCTTCACAGATACCTTTAAGTATGATGATCATATCATTTTGTAAAACTTTCAAATGATAAACGGTTTAATTTTCTAGAAACTAGATTCAAATAGCTACAACTTTTATTTTTGGATCATCCCCAAATTTCTTATAGATTACAAGATACGAGCTCCCAAAGTTAGACCACTGACAGCAGAAATTCCTTCTACGTGATCGCGGCCTTCCTTCCGCGATTGCGATTCACAAGGCCTGAAATGCAATTTCCTCTTCCCGATCATGGCCCAGACCCCCGCAATCGTGATTCACACCCCTGGCATCAAATATCAGTAGTTCAAAATGGCATAAAAGTGGTCCAAAACCACCCAAAAACTCACCTGAGGTCCGAGGAACCCCGTCCAATCATTTTAACAAGTTTATTTACCCTATGTAAACTTGTTCAAAGGCTCGGAACATGAATTATAACATCAAAACCAAGAATTAAATATCAAACTCAATTTCTTAATCTCTCTTAACTTTCAAGCCATCATGCTTTGCTGAACGCGTTCGAATCCCACTTAGACATCCCAAAATGACGCCAAATTTTATGTACAAGTCACAAATCACAATACGAACCTATTCCAAGGCTCAAAATCCCAAACGGACATCGATAACACAAAAATCCACTTCAAATCAAACTTAGAAAATTCTAAACCCTTCAAAATGCCAACTTTCTACATTAGGTGCCGAAACGCTCCCGGACCATCCGATTCTCATCCCGAATATATGCCCAAGTCCAAAATTATTATACGAACCTATTGGAACCTTCAAATCTCGATTCCGAGTTCATTTACTCAAAAGGCAAACCTTGGTCAACTCTTTCAACTTAATGCTTCCGAATTGAGAATTTTCCTTCTAAATCAACTTCGTACTTCCAGAAATTCAAATTCGACTACGCGTACAAGTTATAATACATGAAGTGAAGCTACTAAATATCTCAAACCGCTGAACGATACGATAGATATCAAAACGAGCGGTTGGGTCGTAACATGTGCAATGTCAACCATTTTGGGGTCACCCTATCATGCAATGTGTCCACCAACCATTGGTTTTCTCTTGCTTTTGCTCTGTCTCAGTAAACCTCATTATCGGCATTGGAAAGGTCATAAATTCCATTGATTATCTCATGTTTAAAGTTGACTTGCACACCCCGCATAGTACTAACTAAGGCTCCTTGGAAGTCGGTCTTCATGGCATTTGCATAAAATTCCAACACCACTATGTTGTTGGCATCATTTGGTTGAGGGGCAAAACAAATCTACATGCTTTCTACCAATCTTGTGTAGAAGCCCGACATTTTAGCTTCAACCTTCTCCATGTTTATGCCTCTATCCTTGACGATGGAGTTTGACAAGAGTTCGTCATATTTATGTTCACATTCCGCAGATAAAAATCTGTCATGATCAAAGGGTTCCTCTTGTTCAACTTCAGGGACATGTTCTTGCTTAATTGCATTGTGTACTGGATCCATTTTACGACAAAAATACCTACAAAATAGACCAACAATGTTAAAATCTCATATAGACACTTAAAACAATGTATTAGGAAGTATTTAAGCCAAAGAAATGGGCAAAAAGGGTCCCCGACAGAGCTTTGCAAAGCTACTACTTTTTACCATTTTGGGGACTGCCAAGGATTGCTATTTGCGTTCGCGGCCTGACCATCGCGTTCGCGAAGAGTAGAAAAAATTGTCCAGAAATTTTGACCTTCGCATTCGTGAATAGACCTTCGCGTTCTTGAAGGTTATCTTCATCGCCCAGCTATATTTTTTCGTTTAGGCATTTTTTCAAACAGTTTGTTTGCTCTGTTTTGCTGCTCATTATTCAGTCAATTTTAGCACACACCTTGCCCAAAATTTGTCAACAACAATCACACACTCACACTCAACCAACCTCACCCAGCAATCAAGCACAATTTCATACGAGGTTTCACTTATAAAATTAAAATCTTAAGCCCTAAAACACAAGAACAAGGCTGCTCCTCAATTATTTCACAACCAGAACAAGAAGAAACAGTAAAGAGACAAGGGAGAAAATCCACATACCTTGAGAATGTGAGTGA
>AWOL01S0480546.1:0-12429 GCA_000715115.1 Nicotiana otophora
CTCCAAATCCGGGTGGTAGTAATTAATACAGTTTTATAAAATTTCGCACCTCTTATATTTCATTTTAGTTAATTATTGTTATTTACTAAATGGAAATAAAGAATTGGTTTAATGATTCTCTAACGTTGGTTTGCCTAGCAATTGAAATGTTAGGCACTATCACGGTCTCGTTGGTGGGAAATTTCGAGTCGTGACAAAAAAGATTCATAAAAATGTGTACGTCTAGAATTTTTCGAAGCATTAATTGCTTCTATGTATCTTCTGTTGCTTTATTATCACATTAGAACAGTTAAATGACTATCACTAACCTCACATGGCCCTAAGTGCTGCAAATGTTTTTAAAGAACTAGGTAATTTATGAATGCTCAACCAAACTATACCTATGTATCCAGAATTTTTCAAAGCATTAATTGCTTCTATGTATCTTATGTGTCACGGGCCCGAATCCTCACGTTGGGTAGCGGCACCTGCTCGCCCGTGCGGCGCCTGCAGTTCCCCTCGCTGCAGGCCAGCCTGTTTCCTTTCCCAGGATTCCTAAGCACGATCCTGTGCCTGTCGGTGGGGCGAGCCTCATGCCGCCCGTAAGATGCCTAGGCCCTTGGCCCTAGACATGTCGTGGCACTTCATCTTAGGATCTCAATCCATGTGCGCCCTGGGGGTTTGGCTCAGGACATGTCTTGTCCTTAGCCAGGACTGAGCATCGCTCCCACGTGCACAGTCAAATCCTCAAGCTTACACTAGCCTAGTGCATCCGCGACTAGCTCGTGCCTCGCCCGAGTAAGGCAACCTTTAGCCCTTGGCAATTGTCATGCGCGTCTTTCGTGCCATGCCCATATATAGCTCTCGCGACAAGCTTCCATCCCGAATAGTGCAGTGTCGCCCGCACCTGCACCTTTAGGCCAACGGACCCTTGCTTGCATGGTTGAACCCAAGCCATGCTCACACGTCGACACATGATGCCCCTATGACAGGTGCGTCAAGTATCCAATCGGCACGGAGGTCTCGTTCCAACATTTGGCAGCCCGCGGGGCTTGCCGTCCCACACTTCGAGCCTCCAGCGCCTACACTCCTTTAAGTCATCTAGGCAAGCCCTTGAGGTTGCCCCCAAGGTAGCTCGTTCGATACGGCTTGGTGGCAGCACGTATGGGGGAGGCAGGTCGGAGCATTCATCACCTATACCCCTTATATATGCTTAAAATTAAAAAGCCCAAGTTGCCCGAGTAGACAGTTCTACGTCAGACCATCAGAAGGACCTTTTCTCACGAGTTCTTGGCCGAAATCACAACTCCAAAGTGCGAGTTGTGACATTATGTGTTTATTATCACATTTAGAACAGTTGAAGGACCATCACTAACCTCACACATCCCTAAGCATTACAACGGTTTTTAAAGAACTAGGTTAACTCAAATGACTTGAAAGCAAGCATTACAACTGTTTTTAAAGAACTAGGTTAAGTCAATGACTTCATGCTTTCACAAAATTCATGCTGCACTTACAGAAGTAGAGCCTCTAGATTTTGCTTGCTCAGATGTTTCCAACTGTTCCATCCGTCCTACCTTATACCTTCAAAGTAGTTAGATAAACTCAAGATAAATGAAAAGATACCTAATAAGATACTAAACAAGTATTATCAACAAGGTGGTCAGTTGCAAATTGCTACTAACATAAGCCATAAGCCATGCAGAGAAAAGGTGACATAGTAATGAACTGTTAAAAAAAATGATCAAGATGAAGCAAATCAGAAATTCCAATTAGTGATAAACTCGTACGGTCATTAGAAAGTAGGAAATTGGAAATTGGCAGCAGCAAAAACTGTTAGCCTGCTTCCCTGAAAAAGATACAGATCTGGAAAATGAAACTTCTAACTCTTTTTTTAATAACCGTGGTGTTTCGGCCAGCTTGTGCACACCCCGACTATATCCACGAGGTACATGTTACCTTCCACTAATACGGGTACCAGGTAACTCTATCCACCAAAGGCTTGGACAGATGGAAAGAAATAATGAGGCTTCTAAATCTTACCCTCGCGCTAGGAGCTTCTGAACAGCTTCATCTATCCCACTTTCAGATATGCCAACCTGACAGAAAAGCAAGAAAATAAGTCTCTGGATCAGATTCAGAAGATTAAACTAGACCGAAAATTACCAAAACCACCTTTTCAGATATCCCAAGTGACTTACGTATAGCATACCTGTCTACATTTTCCCACGCCACTTAGTGTCATTTTCCAATCGAGCTCCTTGTGACCAATTTCAGCATCTAGCTCATACAGCTCATAAAAATTTCCCTTTTAAAGCATTAATATTTTAGAGAAAACTATATCAGATAAGAAGCCTTGTGCACGATTTTTTCGAAATGAAAGAAAATAAAAGAATACATAACTTCAAACAGTATTGAAAATCAAACAAAGACAAACCATAACTTCAATGAAAGCAAATATTTTCTTTTCCTCATGTCTAACCATATATAGGGTATCCTAGCACTTATGGTGCAAGTATCATCGCCTAAATTGTCCTTTAACTATTAGAAGTAGATCCAGATTACATTCCAAATACTCGTTTCATTCCTTGTTCTTCTCCAAAAGGAATTGCAAAATGTATAGAACGATTCAAACATGCATTGCCTAAGCCAGCAACGACAAACAAATAGACGTATCCCAAAGGTTTTCACAAATAATCCTCCCATATGATTGGCTGGAAAATCCACATCATCTAACAAATATTTACTTACGCTATAGTGAGGCCTCTTTTTTTCCCAATAGGTCCTATCAATAGTAAGGTCATTGCTAACCATCTAATAATAAATTTTCAACAATTAATGTCTTTAAAATTAAGAAACCAACATCGCATGCAAATTATCTGTCCAATCTTAATAGCACGACCCTGAAAACCTTGTAACTTCTATTTAAGCAGTGTATTATCCAAAAACCTGGTATTTTATGGTATTCAAAGTTTAAATAAGGATATCTCAGTAGTATGTGAAAACAAAGACTTTCAAATAAGTAAAGTAACTTTTCTGCAGCAAATAATGCAGAGGAAAAAGAAACGTGCATCAGATAACTAACAGCAAGAGGCAACAGTTTTAGTAAATTAGGAACTCTTTCCACGATAAGATTTCATACTGTCACTCTTTTTACTAGATAAACAGAGACCTAGAGAAATGTTACATATATATAACCTACAGAAAAAGAGAAGATCTAAAATTGTAGATCGAGAAACTTGAAAGCCAAGAAAACAAAGCAGTGCTTAACGGATAAAATTACAGCAAGAGAAAGAAAAAGAAAACAATCTGCATTTCCTAGAAAAATCCTAGATGATATACCATCTAGCAATATCTTGTTAGAAAATTAACCTTAGAGTAAATTGAGATGGATCTTCTACACAGAATACAGTGAGTCAAAGATTTAGAGTTTGGATCAAAACTTTGGAGAAAAAAAACCACGGCTTCTGTGTTCTAATAGTTAAAAAAAGTTTACTTTCCGTGGATTCTACATGAAGAGCAAACTTAAAAGATTATTATCATGTGGTCACTACCAAATTCATGATACCTAAGACATGGATTTTTGGGTCCTCCTTGCAACGGCACAATATAATAAGAGGATACTCTTAAGACCAGAGGCGGATATAGTGTACTGCCTAGGGTTCAACTGAACTCATAACTTTCGACGCGGAGTAAAAATTTATATGTAAAAATTCATTAAAATTGCAAAAATAGTAGATATGAACTCATAACTTTAAAAATACAATGAGTTCAATGTTAAAAACCTTAAAATTGAACTCATATGATTTAAATACTGGATCTGCCTCTGCTTAAGACCACTAATGAAGGCAAAAAAAACATAACCAGGAAAAAGTTTTTGTCAAAAACAGGAAAGTGTTTTGTGAAAATTTTACAAACATTTTCCTCGTTCGCAATACCACTGTGTAATAAATTGATACCGAAGTAAATAAATAAATAAATAGGTGAAACAATACTTATGCAAATATTAAACCTAAAACAAAACTTATCCAAACAATGATCTGGAACAAACTAATGCATGTCATAAATATTAGAGAAGCAAAGAATTGTATATTATTCAGTAAATATCACTGTGCAGTGCATAACTGTCCACTCATATACAACAAAAGATATCAAAAGAACGAGACATAGAATTTCCCTAATGGATTTAAAACTTCGAATTTTTTTCCAAGGAATGTAACAAGTGTTACCAAATCCTATCATAATGATACAGAAGAATCTACGTTATTAGGTAAAACATGGTTATTTTCCAAGTTCCATGTAGAAGCCTTTAGGCAATCCAGTTACTCAAATATTCACAAGCCTATCCATCTGGATCGTTACTCTTTCCAGTTGTCTAATAGACCAATTTATTAAATATGATGAAGTACAATCAGCACGTTACACTATCTAAAAGCAAAAGCTCATAGCTCAAAAACTTGTTGCACTAGAAAGGAAAAGAATGAACTGGCATACGATTACGGTGCAAAGCCACTTTTTCCAGTAAATTGATGACAAAAAGCGGCTGGAAGGAAGAATATACAAGATGGTAAAGTAGAACTAACCACTTTAAAGAAAAGCAGAATGTCCATGTATTTGCATTTGACATCCCAATACTGCTTCTGAGAAGCAGACATTTTTCTCAATGCATCAGGAGGAATAAACAGTGTTCGCTTATCATAGAGTGGGTCCCCTGGCATTCTACCATTCGCATCCTTGATTTGAGATGGATGAAGCCACTCAAACTTGCTAGTCATTTGAAACTCTGCTTCAAGGTTCTTCCTTCCAAAATCCAAACCCTCAAGACTCTTAATCCTCTTGCTTGCGTTCAATGAAGAGCAATCACTCCTATCCGCTGAGGTGCGCATGTCATCTTGGACTCTTTTTACTATTTCTATTAGAACTAACAGAACTTCTATTAGAGCCTGACTGCAAGGAAACAGAAGGATTCCCCAGTCTTTCTGATCCTTCATTTTTTGTACAAGGGAGAGGGGATCCCAAAAGAATCATTCTTCACTAGATCCCTGTACACAATATCAAAAGGTAGTTAATATCACACATCATGTCGCAAGACAGTATGAATATTCTGTGCACACAATATAATCAAAAGGCGGTTAACATTTCAACTGTACATAATAAATAGCCATCAAAATAAGCAAGGAAGCAGTGAGCATTCGATCACCCACAAGAAGAAAAGAAACAGAACCAAACTCTAACACCATGCTTATTGCGACACCTAAAAAAGATAGAACAGTAAAACTTAACCACACCACCTTTAACATAAACATGGTTGCTAATGGGACATAATAGTTTAAAATGTAAACCCTCTATTTCAATGGCAAAGGAGTAACAAATAGGAATACACCACGTCAGCAAATTTACATAATTTCGACAAGGCTTATATCAATTAAAAATAAAAGGCCAATTTACAAAATAGTAGGAAACAAAGCCATGAGTGACACAGGGTAGCTCTAATAAAGTAGAGAGATGGATTAATTAAGTCTTTGTACTAGTGCTAACACCTTCAACTGTAACATAGCAGGTCATAATTGCAAGGGAGCAGTGAGCAACAACTGATCATAGCTACACCACCTTTAACAATAACTCGATTGGTAATGGACTATAATAGTATCAAATGTAAGCTCCGAATAGCAGTAAGTTAGTAGTAATAACGTAATTTTGACAAGGCTTATACTAATAAAGTGCAATTTACAATATAGTAAGTATGAATAAGACCATGCAGTAACTACAATTAGGTAGTGATAAAGCAGAGAGAAGATAATTAAAATTGTAAGCAATGAAATTCCATAAATAAAAATAAAAAGAACATCTCGAAATTAAGAGATACCGATCAATGCGTGGTTTTTCTCTGATAAACTTGTGCCTAATAGAAGAGAAAGCAGAAGATTTATTTCCCTCATGGCCACTGTTGAAGGGGAGAACCTGACGTGGCAGCTTCTCAGGAGGAGTTTCAGTTCCCAAAATGTCCTCCTTAAGGTCTATGGTGGAAGAAATCGGAATATTTTTGGTAACAGGGACTGCATTTTGATTTGGAAATTTGTGTTTGTTATTGCCGGAGCTTTGGTCCTCCGACGAAGGTCTCTTGAGGAATGAGAGTATAGATTTCTGCCGCTGCATTTCCAATTGTTGGAAAGAAGTGGGAGAAGAGAAGAGGGGAAGAAAGTAAGAAAGAGAGGCGAATTGGCGCCAAAGGATATTTGTGCTTCTGGAAATTGGAGTAAAATTTTGTAAGCTCTGTGAAAAGAGAGGCTTAAAATGAGGAATTATTACCTTGGCTACTGTGAAAGTCCGGTGGTTTACTCACCGTTGGATTTGATTAACATTTAACGACGTTACTTGACTAGGGTGTCATCTTTTTTACCACTCTATGAATTGTTGGTTTTTGCATTTTACCTCTGCGCTACATACTATTTGGTATGATTCAATACATTACCACATGTCAGCTGTCACATTGGCGTTTTCTGTCCGCCGAAAACTTGCCCGCCGTGCATCAGTAAGTCCCTACTTGGCTCAGCCTTCACCCGATTTTCTTTTGCTTTGAGTTTTAGCACTTAAAATAATTTCAAGGCAACATAAAATAAGTAAGGCACATGCAGAATTACGGAAACTCTTTCCCAACCTTTTATAATAGATGAATTACAAAGAAACATCTCTGAGTTTGGCAAGGTGCTGCCATCCTTGGCAGACACCAACTCACAAAATTGCCGACTCTTGCACAATCTGCCTTATAAAAGTCCTTGCCTAAGATATTTCGTGCTGCCACTGATTTTGGCAAGGCAATGGCACATAATTTGCCATACTCAAGCCTTGACATAGACAATCATATGCCTACATCTTGCCTATTTTCCCTCCCTGGGTACTTAGACGAATTTAGGGGCTGCTAGCACACTTATTTATAGTGTAGTCAGCACTTTTCAGCTTTTCAATTTCAGTTGACACCCCCAACTGATAGGCCATGATCACCCATGATCAAAAACATACATGTCATGATCTAACATGCCTAAAAACGTGCATACACTTAGCCCCATTATCAGCCACTCTTTGGACAAGGCAGTTATAACCACTCAACTGCACAGCATGTGCCCAACACACTCCGTAACCGCTCCATGTGCACTGCATGTGCGTGTTTCTGGCCAACTGCCGCACGCCCAAGGATGGCATTGCGCCCAGCCTTGCCCTTTGACACTGCTCCGCCTCAATGCCATAGCCACAGCTTGTCGCTCATGACTTAGCCGCACACACGCCCGCTGCCACAGCCGCTTGTTCATATCAAGTCGCCCCTACTTAATCAAGTTTGTCATTTGCCAATGCCATAGCTAATATTGGCATCAAGTCACCAAGCCATGATATCATTTCCCTTGCTAAGTCGTTTTCCCACAAATTACTTAGGTGCCAGCCCGCTCACCTAAGCCAAGGCAACACCGTGTGGCCAATGCCACTGCCTTGGCACTAAGCCGCCTTGTCTTAGCGCCTAGGTCTTTCCCGCATTGCTTTGTCAAGCTTCCTTCCAGCCCGCCTTGTTCTTTCAAGACCTTGGCCTTTGCTTGTACATAGCCCCACTCGTGCTTTAGTGTAGTCCGTCACACCTTAGCCTTGCAACGGTAGTGTAGTCCATCACACCTTATTCTTGCAACACTTTGTTGCCATTGACAACGCCTGCATTGTCTTGCATGTTGATTGCCCCGTACATAGGCCAATGGCAAGGCCATCATACCACAACCATGCCATTTACCGATCAGCTTTGTCAAGGGTCTAACAAACCACCCCAACCAGTTGAATTTGACGCCCTCGTCGAATAATCCCAACACATGCTCGCCATTTGCAAAGACATCACAAGTTCAGCACCCTTTTGAGAATTACGTTGTCCTTGACCTTAAGTGCAACATTTTTTCTCAGTTTCTTGTCCTCATTCCCACAGCAAATCCAGCATGCAACTGACTTGATTTGAAAGAACCCACCGCTGATTTTGGCACCCCTCAACTCGAAATTCTACTTCACTACCTTCTTTGCCTTTTCTGAATTTTCTAAGCACGGACAGTGCCTTCCACGAACAAGCACACTAACCCCTTGTCTTGCCGCCTTGTCCATGGTCGTCTTGTCCTCGTCACGAACTTGCTCTGCTCTAATACTAGTTGTCATAGGGGGATTTTCTGTCTACCAAAAACCTGCCTGTCGTGCGGCAGTCAAGTCCTTACTTGGCTCAGCCTTCACCCGATTTTCTTTCGTTTTCGAGGTTTAGCACTTAGAATAATTTCAAGGCAATATAAAATAAGCAAGGCACACGCAGGATTACGGAAATCCTCTCCCAACCTTTTATAATAAATAAATTATAAAGGAAAATCTCGAGTTTGGCAAGGTGTTGCCACCCTTGGCAGATACCAACTCACAAAATTGCCGACTCTTGCATAATCTGCCTTATAAAAGCCCCTGCCTAAGACATTTCGTGTTGCCCACTGATTTTGGCAAGGCAATGGCACATAATTTGTCATGTTCAAGCCTTGATATAGATAACCATATGCCTACATATTGCCTATTTTCCCTCCCTAGGTACTTAGATGAATTTAGAGGTTCCTAGCACTAGGGGTGGGCATAATACTGACCGAATCGAAAAAATCGGCTGAACCGAAAATTTCAGTTTATTCGGTTTCGGTTTTTCTGTTTATTCGGTCAGTTTGCGGTTTATAGCTTTAAAAAATTTGGTGTTCAATTCGGTGGTCGATTTTAATGATTTGGTTTTCGGTTAAACTGAAAAACCGAAAAATCGAATTTCGGACATGTGCTACCGACAGTGAGAAATCCAAAAGAAAAATGCAAGTTGTAAAAAAACCAGGGCCATTTCACGTTGATTCCTCGGGGGACTGCACTATACGATGATAAAGCTAACATTATAATGAAGAAATAATTGGTTCATTATTTTGTAGTAATAACGAAACAAATGAAAAATATGTACAGTTCTCAATTATATGTAACAAAATCATGTGCAAGTTGCTTTTGTTCATTATTTTTGCATCTATTGTTTTGAGGATTATTTTTATGTTGTAGATGAATAATACAGTTCACATGTTACATGGCGTGCTTTTATGCTATAGCAGCCCTTAATTTCTAAATACTAGTGTCGAATTAACTTAAGGATAATGGGCAAATTAGTGATGGAAATAGTCACTTTCACTTTAATATATATACTACATGTTTTTCTTTCTCTATTTGAAATAGAGCGAATGGGTAGTTTGTTGTTCTACCCAAATTTTCTAGCTATGTTTTTCGCTATTGACAGTAGAAGTACTTGCATCGGCTGTAAAAAGTAATATATTTTCGTTGTTTCGTACTATTTTCGCCATGGCTTGAAATCGAAAACAGAACCAAACATGAATAAACCTAACCGAACCGAAGTTATTATGGTTCGGTTTTGGTTATTAAAATCATAAACCGAAAACCGAATTAACCGAACCGAAATTCTACAAAATCAAACCGAATTAACCGATGTCCACCCCTAGCTAGCACAGATATTTATAGTGTAGTCAGCCCTTTCCAGTTTTCCTATTTCAGTTGACACCCCCAACTGATAGGCCATGATCACCCATGATAAAAAATGTGCATGTTATGATCTAACATGCCTAAAAATGTGCATACACTTAGCCCCATTATCAACCACTCTTTGGACAAGGCAATTGTAACCGCTCAACTGCACAGCATGTGCCCAACACACTTCGTAACCGCTCCATGTGCACTGCATATGCGTGTTTCTGGCCAACTGCCGCACGCCCAAGGATGGCATTGCGCCCAGCCTTGCCCTTTGACACTGCTCCGCCTCAATGCCATAGCCACAGCTTGTCGCTCATGACTTAGCCGCACACACGCCCGCTGCCACAGCCGCTTGTTCATATCAAGTCGCCCCTACTTAATCAAGTTTGTCATTTGCCAATGCCATAGCTAATATTGGCATCAAGTCACCAAGCCATGATATCATTTCCCTTGCTAAGTCGTTTTCCCACAAATTACTTAGGTGCCAGCCCGCTCACCTAAGCCAAGGCAACACCGTGTGGCCAATGCCACTGCCTTGGCACTAAGCCGCCTTGTCTTAGCGCCTAGGTCTTTCCCGCATTGCTTTGTCAAGCTTCCTTCCAGCCCGCCTTGTTCCTTCAAGACCTTGGCCTTTGCTTGTACATAGCCCCACTCGTGCTTTAGTGTAGTCCGTCACACCTTAGCCTTGCAACGGTAGTGTAGTCCATCACACCTTATTCTTGCAACACTTTGTTGCCATTGACAACGCCTGCATTGTCTTGCATGTTGATTGCCCCGTACATAGGCCAATGGCAAGGCCATCATACCACAACCATGCCATTTACCGATCAGCTTTGTCAAGGGTCTAACAAACCACCCCAACCAGTTGAATTTGACGCCCTCGTCGAATAATCCCAACACATGCTCGCCATTTGCAAAGACATCACAAGTTCAGCACCCTTTTGAGAATTACGTTGTCCTTGACCTTAAGTGCAACATTTTTTCTCAGTTTCTTGTCCTCATTCCCACAGCAAATCCAGCATGCAACTGACTTGATTTGAAAGAACCCACCGCTGATTTTGGCACCCCTCAACTCGAAATTCTACTTCACTACCTTCTTTGCCTTTTCTGAATTTTCTAAGCACGGACAGTGCCTTCCACGAACAAGCACACTAACCCCTTGTCTTGCCGCCTTGTCCATGGTCGTCTTGTCCTCGTCACGAACTTGCTCTGCTCTAATACTAGTTGTCATAGGGGGATTTTCTGTCTACCAAAAACCTGCCTGTCGTGCGGCAGTCAAGTCCTTACTTGGCTCAGCCTTCACCCGATTTTCTTTCGTTTTCGAGGTTTAGCACTTAGAATAATTTCAAGGCAATATAAAATAAGCAAGGCACACGCAGGATTACGGAAATCCTCTCCCAACCTTTTATAATAAATAAATTATAAAGGAAAATCTCGAGTTTGGCAAGGTGTTGCCACCCTTGGCAGATACCAACTCACAAAATTGCCGACTCTTGCATAATCTGCCTTATAAAAGCCCCTGCCTAAGACATTTCGTGTTGCCCACTGATTTTGGCAAGGCAATGGCACATAATTTGTCATGTTCAAGCCTTGATATAGATAACCATATGCCTACATATTGCCTATTTTCCCTCCCTAGGTACTTAGATGAATTTAGAGGTTCCTAGCACTAGGGGTGGGCATAATACTGACCGAATCGAAAAAATCGGCTGAACCGAAAATTTCAGTTTATTCGGTTTCGGTTTTTCTGTTTATTCGGTCAGTTTGCGGTTTATAGCTTTAAAAAATTTGGTGTTCAATTCGGTGGTCGATTTTAATGATTTGGTTTTCGGTTAAACTGAAAAACCGAAAAATCGAATTTCGGACATGTGCTACCGACAGTGAGAAATCCAAAAGAAAAATGCAAGTTGTAAAAAAACCAGGGCCATTTCACGTTGATTCCTCGGGGGACTGCACTATACGATGATAAAGCTAACATTATAATGAAGAAATAATTGGTTCATTATTTTGTAGTAATAACGAAACAAATGAAAAATATGTACAGTTCTCAATTATATGTAACAAAATCATGTGCAAGTTGCTTTTGTTCATTATTTTTGCATCTATTGTTTTGAGGATTATTTTTATGTTGTAGATGAATAATCCAGTTCACATGTTACATGGCGTGCTTTTATGCTATAGCAGCCCTTAATTTCTAAATACTAGTGTCGAATTAACTTAAGGATAATGGGCAAATTAGTGATGGAAATAGTCACTTTCACTTTAATATATATACTACATGTTTTTCTTTCTCTATTTGAAATAGAGCGAATGGGTAGTTTGTTGTTCTACCCAAATTTTCTAGCTATGTTTTTCGCTATTGACAGTAGAAGTACTTGCATCGGCTGTAAAAAGTAATATATTTTCGTTGTTTCGTACTATTTTCGCCATGGCTTGAAATCGAAAACAGAACCAAACATGAATAAACCTAACCGAACCGAAGTTATTATGGTTCGGTTTTGGTTATTAAAATCATAAACCGAAAACCGAATTAACCGAACCGAAATTCTACAAAATCAAACCGAATTAACCGATGTCCACCCCTAGCTAGCACAGATATTTATAGTGTAGTCAGCCCTTTCCAGTTTTCCTATTTCAGTTGACACCCCCAACTGATAGGCCATGATCACCCATGATAAAAAATGTGCATGTTATGATCTAACATGCCTAAAAATGTGCATACACTTAGCCCCATTATCAACCACTCTTTGGACAAGGCAATTGTAACCGCTCAACTGCACAGCATGTGCCCAACACACTTCGTAACCGCTCCATGTGCACTGCATATGCGTGTTTCTGGCCAACTGCCGCACGCCCAAGGATGGCATTGCGCCCAGCCTTGCCCTTTGA
>AWOL01S0480926.1:8741-24912 GCA_000715115.1 Nicotiana otophora
GGCGATGGTAGATTTGCCTTCGCGATCGCGAGGGAGGAATACCCGGGCAGAAACATTTTAAAATATGGGATTTAGGCTCATTTTCTTCATTTCTCAGTTTTCTTGGCCGAAATTGGAGCTTCTTGGAAAGGGGTTTTCACCTAGAATTTGAAGGTAAGTGATTTCTTCCTAATGCGAGTTAAATACATTGTTTGTGGGTAGATTTTAACATAGAAATTGTGAAAATTATTGGATTATGTTGAAAAACCTAGGGTTTGATAAAAATGGGATTTGACCATGAAATTGATCATAGAACTGTGTATAAATTATACATTCGTAAGGTCTTGGGTAACATTTATCTACGAAAAGTTTTGGAATCCGAGCACGTGGGCCCGGGGTGAATTTTATGAACATTCCAAATTGGGTTGGAAAATTACTTTAATAGTTAAATTATAAAATTTTAGGCATATATTGATTAGTTTGTATGACCTTGGGTTAGTTTCAGATTGCTCGACATCGATTTGAGGCAATTAGTGAGGTTGGAGAGTTGAGTAGTGAACTTGGAAGAGAGGTTAGTCTCTTGCCTAAACATGTAAGAGAGAATTATCCCTGTAGGTGCTTAAATTGTTATTTGCTACTAGTTGTGCGTGCTATATACGCACGAGGTGACGTGAGTCCGTACGTAGCTAAAATCATGTTTATGTACATGTAGACTTAGGACTTTATCATGCAACATTTGTATTATTTGAATTCAACTTGTTAGTTCAATTATTTAAATTTATAATTTAAACTTCCTTAGGGATTATGTTAGACTGAGCTTTATTACCTTGAGTTTTGGCGGAATACTTGATTGTTGGTAAAAATTATGCTTTCTTTATGTGCCCATCCTTATGACAAGGTGGGTTGCTCTGATGGTAAGCACCCTCCACTTCCAACCAAGAGGTTGTGAGTTCGAGTCACCCCAAAAGCAAGGTGGGGAGTTCTTGGATGGAAGGATGCCGAGGGTCATTTGGAAACAGCCTCTCTACCCCAGGGTAGGGGTAAGGTCTGCGTACATACTACCCTCCCCATACCCCACTAGTGGGATTATACTGGGTTGTTGTTGTTGTTGTTGTTTATGTGCCCATCCTTGTCTTGTAATTGTTTGGCCCGTAGTTAGAAGCGATTCTCTATTCCTGTGGATCAGGTCGTATACCTCGGCAGTGTATTTGAGATGCATCCATGGATCGGGACGTACAACCTCGGTAGTATATGTACACGATTATTATGGGTTGGTCCGTACGACCTCGACATAACTTGTGCGTAATATCGCTAGGAGTTAGAATATACATGATATTTCCTTCTTGACTTGAGATTTGATATTTATCTGATGGTTATTATTTGTTGAGATAGCACATGATATTTGGGGATTTTAGACTATCATTATGTTAAAGGATCATGTTATTTACCGTTTCTTATTCCTTTGTTACTGTTGTATTTCATGCTTATTTATAATTCTTGTACTTTATTTATTGACCACTAGTAAGTGTCGATATCTACCCCTCGTCACTACTTCTTTGAGCTTAGACTAGATACTTACTGGGTGCGCATTGATTTACGTACTCATACTATACTTCTGCACTAATTGTGCAGGTACTGAGGTAGGTACATCTGATGGCCATTCGGGCGTGCATCCCCATTATCCGGAGATTTAGTGATGAGCTGTTCTCCATTGCTCCGATCTTCAGCACCCGGAATCTCCTTCCTGTTGTATTTTCATTTATGTCTATTTCATTTCAGACATTAGCTATAGTGGTTTTTATATTCTACTAGATTGCTCGTGCACTTGTGGTACCGGATTTTTGGGAATTTCTAGTAGATGTTTATGGTTTTGCCTAATATTATCACCATTTCATTTTGTGTGTTATTTATGCTTCATATCTCCATAGATTTATACGCTTAATTTCCTTTACTTAATAAAAACACTATGATTTCAAAAGCAATAAAATGAATAATTAAGTTAATAGTTTGCCGTTGGCTTGCCTAACGGCGACGTTGGGCGCCATCACGGCCTACAGTGGGAATTTGGGTCGTGACATTATTCGTGCCCTGATTTTTTTCATATGTTGCTCTCTTATGCTACAATGGGCTGTGAGATTGCTTGGCTATTCATACGTATGATGTGGTTCTGTTTAGGCCAAGTGGCAAGATTTGGAATGAGATGGCTCTTGAATGTTGAGTTCTTACTACACATTAGTCATGTTTTTCCTATTGGTAGTATATTGTGCTATCGATTTCACTATGGTTATGGTCATGCATTTCACATGTTTGTTGTTGATACATATATGGTTGTTGATTGTGAGCATTATGGCTCGACATGTAATCCATGTAGATCGGTATGTTTGGATCGGGTTATGTGACGCGGTGGGGTTGTGTTATCATGTGATTCTTCGTGATCATTTCGTGTTTTTTACTTCTCCTTTGTTGAATGTATTCACAGTATGCTGCCGTTGGTATTGTACCTATTGGACTTGTCAGATAGTTCTCTCATTTGTTTCTCTTTCCATCATTGATTACATATGTGTTATTGCTTGTTTGGTGCATGGATTGCATCGTATGTGGCTCTAGGTGGAATTTGGTGTGGCCTATTGAACGAGCAGCTTGTACCGGGTGAGATGGGGTTGTTGGACATCGAATTAGTGCTATCGGATTTGGTTAAGGTAGGTTTGGAAGGATAATGTCATTAGCCAGCTTAGAATTTGGCATTGGCTCTTTTCGGGTGAGTAAGCTCCATGACTTATTGATCTGATGAGTGATTATGAGTTTCTACATATTTCTTTCATCATCGGCGGTGTATGAAGGTTTAGAACAAGATTTTATTTGATACGAGGTATGTCACCGGTATCGGGTTTGGTAATAGGAAGCTATTGTGGTCAGAGATATTGCTACAGACATATGAGCGATGTGTTATGTCATGTGGTTATATCTTGAGAATATTTTTATGATTTGATACATCTTGTTGAGATTGATATAATGTATATATGCGATAATTGGATCGTATCAGGAATTTTGAATGTTGGATTTTGGTTCCAAGCTTGATGGATTAAGATTGAAGAAAGAATATTCAGTCAGGATTATGCTAATGGGATTTTATAGATAGTGGTGACATGGTATAACCTATAGTTATATGTATTGTGAGTTTATACAGTGATTTGATGGCTTTGAAATGACTCTTGGGACATTCGAGGATGAACGTATGTTTAAGTGGGGGAGCATGTAACGACCCGACCAGTAGTTTTGAGCTTTAGCATTCCATTCGGTGGTTTGAGACTTTGAGTAGCTTCATATGATATATTATAACTTACGTGTTCATATTTGATTTTTGATTGGTTCGTGGTTGATTTGGAAGAATGACTCTCGATTTGGAAGCTTTAAGTTGGAAGAGTTGACCAAGGTTTGACTTTTAGGTAAGCGGATTAGAATCATGTTTTAATGGTTCCGTATGATGATTTTGAACTTGTACGTATGTTCGGATTTGATTTTGGAGGTTCCTAGAAGAATTCGACACTATTTATCGAAAGTAGACAATTTGAAGAACTTAGGAGTTCATAAGTTTGAGCAAGAGTTGACTTTGATGTTATTGGCTCCAATTGGTGTTCCGAGACTTTGGATAGGTCTATATAGTTGAACTGAACTTGTGTACAAAGTTTGAACGTAATTAGAAGTATGTAAGAGAAATTTTATTCGATTTGAGCTTCGATTCTTTATTGTGATGTTCACGTGGGTGTTTTGAGCCTTTGGATAAGTTTGGATAATGTGTTTGTACTTACTGGTATGATTGGATAGGGTCCCGAGGGGCACAGATGTTTTCGATAATTGGTTGAGAGACTAGTTAAGTTAAGGATTTGGAGTTTGACCACAATAAACATCGGGTCAAGATAATTTCATTTTGGTGTTTTGAGTGCGCGAGCAGATTCGTAGCGTATTTTTATAATTGAAATGCATATATGGTTTGTGTACGGGAGGTTCCGAATGAGTTTTGGGTGCCAAAAGAAGATTTTGCGATTGCTAATTTTCCGGTGCAATAATTTCGAAAATATTAGTTATGTCCTTGAAATGTTCAAACTTCCTTTAAAACTTCAAAACATCATATCTCCCTCACCATAAGACCAAATTGGGTGATTCAAAAGGTTATCTTGGGTGTAATCACGCAAGGATTATGTTGAGCTAACAAAATGTGAGTTTCTGAATAATATAGCATATGATTGGGGCTGGGAAACTTGATGCATTTCTTTTACTTATTTTGGGATTTAGTTGCTTATTCTCACAAAGTTTTGGAGCTCGAGAAGAGTCGATGTTTGAGGGTGTTTTCATCTATTTCATTAGGGTAAGTAAATCTAACTCGAATTTATGATTATAACATGAATCTATCATTGATTTTTGCTTTAAATCAAGGAATCTTAAAGAATAAAAAAGGGTTTGACTTGTAAGATAAGAAAGTGTATTTTTGGGGTTATGGTAATACTTTTCTAAACTAAAAAATGGAGATTTAGACCATGATTTGGAGTTGGTTTTGGATGAAAATTATATATTTGGACTCGTATTGAAATGAGTATTCGGAATTATTAAGTTTTGTCAGGTTCTGGGGTGCATGCTCGGGTTGACCTTTTGGTTCACTTTGTGTATTTATATAATGATGGATGCTTTATTGTTTGGGGTCATTTTCTACGACTGTGTTTGATGTTATAGAGTTGTTTTTGGCTAGGTTTGAGCCGTTCGGAGGTCGATTTGCATAGGAAGGCATTTTAGAGTATTGATTTGGCTTATTTATGTAACGACCCGGCCGGTCGTTTTGAGTATTATAGTCCCGTTCCCCTATTTATTGCTTACTCTATTTGCATTTGTTGTTATGTGACTTGTCGGGGGTGGTTAGTTTGGTTCCGGGGATGCTTCAGAATAAATTGGGATACTTAGTCCCAAGGTTGGAAGCCTAAGTTGAAAGAGGTGACCGAATGTTGACTTATGTGTAAATGACTCAGGAATGGAGTTTTGATGGTTCCAATAGCTTAGTATGGTAATTTTGGACTTAGGAGTGTGTTCGGATATGGATTTGGAGGTCCGTAGGTGATTTTGGCTTGAATTGGCGAAAGTTGAAAAAGTTAAAGTTTGGAGAGTTGAGAAGTTTGACCTAGAGATGATTGTGGTTACCGGGCTTGGATTTTAGTTCCGAAAGTTGGAATAGGTCCATTGTGTCATTTATGACTTGTGTGTAAAATTTGGGGCCAATTGGAGTTAGTTTGATACGTTTCGGCATCGATTGTAGAAGTTGGAAATTCATTAGTTTTATCAGGCTTAAATTGGGGTGTGATTCGTATTTTGGATGTTGTTTGATGTGATTTTAGGCCTCGACTAAGTTAGAATCGTATTCTAGGACTTGTTGGTATATTCGGATGGGGTCCCAGGGGCCTCGGGTGTGNGTCATGCATTTCACATGTTTGTTGTTGATACATATATGGTTGTTGATTGTGAGCATTATGGCTCGACAGGTAATCCATGTAGATCGGTATGTTTGGATCGGGTTACTGACACGGTGGGGTTATGTTATCATGTGATTCTTCGTGATCATTTTGTGTTTTACTTCTCCTTTGTTGAATGTATTCACAGTATGTTGCCGTTGGGATTGTACCTATTGGACTTGTCAGATAGTTCTCTCATTTGGTTATCTTTCCATCATTGATTACATATGTGTTATTGCTTGTTTGGTGCATGGATTGCATCGTATGTGGCTATAGGTGGAATTTGGTATGGCCTATTGATCGACCAGCATGTACCGGTTGAGATGGGGTTGTTGGACCTCGAATTAGTGCTATCGGTTTGGTTAAGGTAGGTTTGGAAGAATAATGTCATTAGCCAGCTTAGAATTTGGCATTGGCTCTTTTCGGGTGAGTAAGCTCCATGACTTATTGATCTGATGAGTGGTTATGAGTTTCTACATATTTCTTTCATCATCGGCGGTGTATGAAGGTTTAGAACAAGATTTTATTTGATATGAGGTATGTCACCGGTATCGTGTTTGGTAATGGGAAGCTATTGTGGTCAGAGATATTGCTACAGACATATGAGCGATGGGTTATGTCGTGTGGTTATATCTTGAGAATATTTTTATGATTTGATACATCTTGTTGAGATTGATATAATGTATATATGCAATAATTGGATCGTATTAGAAATTTTGAATGTTGGATTTTGGTTCCAAGCTTGATGGATTAAGGTTGAAGAAAGAATATTCAGTCGGGATTATGCTAATGGGATTTTATAGATAGTGGTGACATGGTATAACCTATAGTTATATGTATGGTGAGTTTATACAGTGATTTGATGGCTTTGAAACGACTCTTGGGACGTTCGAGGATGAACATATGTTTAAGTGGGGGAGCATGTAACAACCCGACCAGTCGTTTTGAGCTTTAGCATTCCATTCAGTGGTTTGAGACTTTGAGTAACTTCATATGATATATTATAACTTGCATGATTCATGTTTGATTTTTGATTGGTTCGTGATTGATTTGGAAGAATGACTCTCGATTTGGAAGCTTTAAGTTGGAAGAGTTGACCAAGGTTTGACTTTTGGATAAGCAGATTAGAATCATGTTTTAATGGTTCCGTATGATGATTTTGAACTTATACGTATATTCGGATTTGATTTTGGAGGTTCCTAGAAGAATTCGACACTATTTATCAAAAGTTGACAATTTGAAGAACTTAGGAGTTCATAAGTTTGAGCAAGAGTTGACTTTGATGTTATTGGCTCCAATTGGTGTTCCGAGACTTTGGATAGGTCTATATAGTTGAACTGAACTTGTGTATAAAATTTGAACGTAATTCGAAGTGTGTAAGAGAAAGTTTATTCGATTTGAGCTTCGATTCTTTATTGTGATGTTCACGTGGGTGTTTTGAGCCTTTGGATAAGTTTGGATAATGTGTTTGTACTTATTGTTATGATCGGATAGAATCCCGAGGGGCATAGATGTTTTCGATAATTGGTTGAGAGACTAGTTAAGTTAAGGATTTGGAGTTTGACCACAATCAACATCGGGTCAAGATAATTTCTTTTTGGTGTTTTGAGTGCGCGAGCAGATTCGTAGCGCATTTTTATAATTGAAATGCATTTATGGTTTGTGTACGGGAGGTTCCGAATGAGTTTTGGGTGCCAAAAAAAGATTTTGCGATTGCTAATTTTTCGGTGCAATAATTTCGAAAATATTAGTTATGTCCTTGAAATGTTCAAACTTCCTTTAAAACTTCAAAACATCATATCTCCCTCATCATAAGACCAAATTGGGTGATTCAAAAGGTTATCTTGGGTGTAATCTCGCAAGGATTATGTTGAGCTAACAAAATGTGAGTTTCTGAAGCATATGATTGGGGCTGGGAAACTTGCTGCATTGCTTTTACTTATTTTGGGATTTAGTTACTTATTCTCACAAAGTTTTGGAGCTCGAGAAGAGTCGATGTTTTCATCTACTTCATTAGGGTAAGTAAACCTAACTCGAATTTATGATTATAACATGAATCTATCATTGATTTTTGCTTTAAATCAAGGAATCTTAAAGAATAAAAAAGGGTTTGACTTGTAAGATAAGAAAGTGTATTTTTGGGGTTATGGTAATACTTTTCTAAACTGAAAAATGGAGATTTAGACCACGATTTGGAGTTGGTTTTGGATGAAAATTATATATTTGGACTCGTATTGAAATGAGTATTCGAAATTATTAAGTTTTTTCAGGTTCTGGGGTGCATGCTCGGGTTGACCTTTTGGTTCACTTTGTGTATTTTTATAATGATTGATGCTTTATTGTTTGGGGTCATTTTATACGGTTGTGTTTGATGTTATAGAGTTGTTTTTGGCTAGATTTGAGCCGTTCGGAGGTCGATTTGCATGTGAAGGCATTTTAGAGTATTGATTTGGCTTATTTATGTAACGACCCGGCCGGTCATTTTGAGTATTATAGTCTCGTTCCCTTATTTATTGCTTACTTTATTTCCATTTGTTGTTATGTGACTTGCCGGGGGTGGTTGGTTTGGTTCCGGGGATGCTTCAGAATAAATTGGGACACTTAGTCCCAAGGTTGGAAGCCTAAGTTGAAAAAGGTGACCGGATGTTGACTTATGTGTAAATGACTCTGGAATGGAGTTTTGATGGTTCCAATAGCTCCGTATGGTGATTTTGGACTTAGGAGTGTGTCCGGATATGGATTTGGAGGTCCGTAGGTGATTTTGGCTTGAATTGGCGAAAGTTGGAAAAGTTAAAGTTTGGAGAGTTGAGAAGTTTGACCTAGAGTTGACTTTGTAGTTACCGGGCTTGAATTTTAGTTCCGGAAGTTGGAATAGGTCCTGTGTGTCATTTATGACTTGTGTGTAAAATTTGGGGTCAATTGGAGTTGGTTTGATAGGTTTCGGCATCGATTGTAGAAGTTGGACATTTATTAGTTTTATTAGGCTTAAATTGGGGTGTGATTCGTATTTTGGATGTTGTTTGATGTGATTTTAGGCCTCGACTAAGTTAGTATCGTATTTTAGGACTTGTTGGTATATTCGGATGGGGTCCCAGGGGCCTCGGGTGTGATTCGGATCAAGTTCGGCTTCATTTTTGGCTTTGTGAGATTTCCCATTTTTCTAAGTCTGGTTTCCTTCATCGCGTTTGCGGAAGGGGTGCCGCGATCCCGTAGAGTTTTTTGTAGCAGATGGAAATTTTACTCTTCGCATTCGCAAAGTGTTGGTCGCGATTGCAGTGTTTGAGGAGAGTATGAATCGCGAACGCGTGAAGTGGACTGCGTTCGTGAAGAAGGAAGGGAGGGTGTCCTGGAGCCACGTGTTTGTTCTTCGCGATCGCATGAGGAGGTATGCAATCGCATAGCTTCAAGTTCCTGTGCATCGCATTCGCGGCTGGAGTTCCGCGTTCACGAAGGTCATTTTTGAGGGAAGCATTATTTTGTTCTTCACGACCACAAAGAGGAACCTCTGGACAACAGTTATAAAGATTCAAAATCGAGTGTCTGAACCCATTATTCATATTTTGAGCTAGAGACCTCGGATTTGGGCGATTCTTGAAGGGAATTTCAAGGAGTTTGGGGTAAGTGATTCTAACTTGGTTTTGGTTGTTATACATGAATCTATCATTATATTTACCATTTAATTATTGTTTTGGGTTGAAACAATTGGAGAAAATTTGTGAAACTTCATAGACCATAATTTGAGGATTTGAAGGTCGAGTTAAGATCAGAATTGAGTAATTTTAATATGTTGGACTCGTTATTAAATGGGTGTTTGGATTTTGTAAGTTTTGCATTAGTTTGGGCTAGATTCGAGCCTTCGGAGATTGATACGTGTGGGAAGGGTTTGCTAGCAGAGTGATTTGATTTGTTTGAGGTAAGTATCTTATTTAAACTTGGTGGAGGCACTGGTTCCCCGAGTTGTTGTGATAGCTATGTGCTATTGGGTGCGCACATGCGTGGGGTTGAACCCATGAGCGTACACCGTAGTTATTTATTCATGTTTGGGTTATGCTCAGGCTCTCATAAGCCTATAATTTGACTACCTTTAACTATGATGTTTCACATATTTATGACATTGTTGTGAACTAATTGGGCCATGTTTAAGGCCACATAGGGGTTTAATACCTCAATGACTGATAATGTTATCCTTTGATGAAAATTTCCTTTTCGAGCTATAATAGTACACTTGCACATGCCTGCACTTAGCTTGTCGTTTATACCAGTCCAGGAGCATGAGATTTGTTCTTCACTTATTCCGTACATGTATACTTGTTTATTTTCTCCTGTGTGATGTGATTGGACTGGATGCCTATGATCATGCCGGAGGGATTTTGTCGTTATGCCTATGACCACGCTAGACGGATTCTGTTGTTATCCGTGTGACCTGCCTGGCGAATTGTGTCATTATGCATGTAACCACGCTAGGTGGATTGTGTCGTTATGCATGTGACTATGCCAGGCGGATTGTGTTGTTATGTCTATGAGTACGCCGGACGGATTGTGTTGTTATGCCTATGACCACGCCAGGTGGATTGTATTGTTATGCATGTGACCACGCCGGGCGGGTTATGATATTGAGCCTGTGATCATGCCGGGCTGGTAGCACGTTGAATTGGCCATGCTTGCGTATGGATATGGATCCACCCCCCTAGGGTCACCCTCTCATGTTTCTCTCTTGATGGTGTACGCGCGGTTATTGAGAATACTGATTAGTGATTTGGAACAGATATGGAAAAGTTGAGGGAATCTGGCCAATGTTTTGTTGGATTTTGTATTTCATCTTTACTTGAAATTTCCTTGATCATTTATATGATTTAACTGCATATCATCTCTATATGCCAAGTTATTGTCTGAGCAGAGTATTTGAGAAATTATATACATGCACACACAATTGTTTTTGTATTAAACTTTATGATTTGATTTCAATATTATTAGGTATCAGTTTAAAGGATAAAACTACACGGGTGATACCTAGTATCATTAATAATTTGTGCTTTTCTTACCTTGCCGTGTTTATTTATGATACTTATTGAGTACATTAGGTCGGTTGTACTCATGATACACTCTGCACTTAATTGTGCAGATCCAGGTATGGGGACTAGTTATCAGTAGTAGGCTTGCTTGTTGGACTATCTGCTAGAGGCGAGGTATAGTTGCATCCTTGGTCGTAGTTTGACTTGTCATTTCCTTTCATACCATTGTTACAGTTCAGACAATGTATTTATTATTTAGTTTCAGACTTTTATTCCATTGTAAAAGCTCATGACTCTGTACTTACCAATTTATGGGGGGATTTACTTTGTATTAGCAGTTTTTACTCTATTGAGACCCCAGGTTTATGCTATTTTTATCACGATGGGTTGGGATTTTGGGTCGTGACATGTTGGTATCAGAGCTAGGTTCATAGGTATTTCGAGTCATGAGCAGGT
The DNA here is from genome assembly GCA_000715115.1 of Nicotiana otophora. NCBI lineage: Eukaryota > Viridiplantae > Streptophyta > Magnoliopsida > Solanales > Solanaceae > Nicotiana > Nicotiana otophora. The sequence goes on from AWOL01S0480926.1 coordinate 19,684, forward strand.
TTAGTAGAGTCTTGCGGATCGGTACGTAGGCGTCTGTACCTATCTTCGAGAGGCTATCGAACCATTAGAAAACTTTGCTTTCTTGTATTCTTGTCGTGCGAATATGTTGATTCCCAAAATTAAACTTCTATTATTCTATTCCCTCACAGTTTATGAGGACACGTGCTACCGGATCAGGCAGACGGCTACCAGTACCACCAGCTAGGGCCACGAAAGGTCGGGGTCGCGATAGAGGCCGTGGTGCAGATCGTACAGCAGCTAGAGCAGCACCCGTGGAGCCACTAGTTGCTCCAGCTCAGGAGCAGATTCCAGATGTGGTTGAGCCAATGGGCAAGCTCATGCACCAGTTGTTCCCATTGTGCTTCCAGGCCTTTAGGAGGTTTTAGCCTAGATATTGACTGTATGCACTAGCCTTGCTCAGGCGGTTCCAGTTCAGGCCGCACCAGCCACTTCTCAGGCCGGGGGAGGTTCTCAGACTCATACCGCCCATACTCTACAGCAGGTAGTTCAGGGACTTCAGACATCGGGGGTACTACCAGCCCAACCGGTTGTAGTTGCTCAGGCCTAGGTGGGTCCACCTATGAGTGACGAGGAGGATAAGAGGCTAGAGTGGTTGGGAGGCTCAGGCCTCCAGCATTCAATGGGGCATAGTCAGATGATTCGCGAGACTTCTTAGATAGGTGCTAGCGGATTCTTCACACGGAGGGTATTCTGGAGACTAGTGGAGTCTCATTTACTACTTTTTAGCTGTCGAGGGCAGCCTTAAGATGGTGGGAGGCCTATGAGTTGAGCAGGCCAGCTGGCGCTTCACCATTTATGTGGCACGAGTTCTCCATTCTCTTTTTGGAGAAGTTTGTTCCACAAACCCATAGGAAGAAGTTGTGTAGGTAGTTTGAGCAGCTACGCCAGAAGGGTATGTCTGTGACCCAGTATGAGATGAGATTTTCAGTGTTGACTCGTCACGCAATCTGGTTGGTTCCCACAGAGAGGAAGAGGATTAGGAGGTTCATTGATAGCCTTAACTATGGACTGTGCTTTGTCATGAATCGGGAGATTGCATCGGGTACTAGGTTCGACGAGGTGGTTGATATTGTTAGGAGGCTAGAGCAGGTCCGTAGTCATGAGCGTGAGGGGAGTGAGGCCAAGGGGCCTCGTGGTTTGGGTGGTTTCAGCGGTGTTTCTTCTAGATTGATGTCCCATCACAGTAGGGGTTGTCCTTATAGGCCCGCTCAGATGGCTCATCCGGTTCATCGTGGCGCATCAGTTGGCCATGGTTCCTACAGTGCTCGTTCAGGTCAGTCATCCTTCAGTGCGTTACCAACACAGAGTTCTTACCATGCTTCACCTTCCAAGGTTTCTATCGGTAGTTCCTCGGGTTATCAGGGTCAGCAGCCCGTCAGGAGAGGTTGCTACGAGTGCGGGGATTTGAGCCATCTCAAGAGAGATTGCCCAAATTATTGAGTAAGGCTCCACAACATAGGTCCCNGCTAGCAGAGTGATTTGATTTGTTTGAGGTAAGTATCTTATTTAAACTTGGTTGAGGCACTGGTTCCCTGAGTTGTTATGATAGCTACGTGCTATTGGGTGCGCACATGCGTGGGGTTGAACCCATGAGCGGACACCGCAGTTATTTATTCATGTTTGGGTTGTGCTCAGGCTCTCATAAGCCTATAATTTGACTACCTTTAACTATGATGTTTCACATATTTATGACATTGTTGTGAACTAATTGGGCCATGTTTGAGGCCACATAGGGGTTTAATACCTCAATGACTGATAATGTTATCCTTTGATGAAAATTGCCTGTTCGAGCTATAATAGTACACTTGCACATGCCTGCACTTAGCTTGTCGTTTATACCAGTCCAGGAGCATGAGATTTGTTATTCACTTGTTTCGTACATGTATACTTGTTTATTTGCTCCTGTGTGATGTGATTGGACTGGATGCCTATGATCATGCCGGAGGGATTTTGTCGTTATGCCTATGACCACGCTAGACGGATTCTGTTGTTATCCGTGTGACCTGCCTGGCGAATTGTGTCATTATGCATGTAACCACGCTAGGTGGATTGTGTCGTTATGCATGTGACTATGCCAGGCGGATTGTGTTGTTATGTCTATGAGTACGCCGGACGGATTGTGTTGTTATGCCTATGACCACGCCAGGTGGATTGTATTGTTATGCATGTGACCACACCGGGCGGGTTATGATATTGAGCCTGTGATCATGCCGGGCTGGTAGCACGTTGAATTGGCTATGCTTGCGTATGGATATGGATCCACCCCCCTAGGGTCACCCTCTCATGTTTCTCTCTTGATGGTGTACGCGCGGTTATTGAGAATACTGATCAGTGATTTGGAACGGATATGGAAAAGTTGAGGGAATCTGGCCAATGTTTTGTTGGATTTTGCATTTCATCTTTACTTGAAATTTCCTTGATCATTTATATGATTTAACTGCATATCACCTCTATATGCCAAGTTATTGTCTGAGCAGAGTATTTGAGAAATTATACACATGCACACACAATTGGTTTTGTACTAAACTTTATGATTTGATTTCAATATTATTAGGTATCAGTTTAAAGGATAAAACTACACGAGTGATAGCTAGTATCATTAATAATTTGTGCTTTTCTTACCTTGCCGTGTTTATTTACGATACTTATTGAGTAGATTGGGTCGGTTGTACTCATGATACACTCTGCACTTAATTGTGCAGATCCAGGTATGGGGACTAGTTATCAGTAGTAGGCTTGCTTGTTGGACTATCTGCTAGAGGCGAGGTATAGTTGCATCATTGGTCGTAGTTTGACTTGTCTTTTCCTTTCATACCATTGTTACAGTTCAGACAATGTATTTATTGTTCAGTTTCAGACTTTTATTCCATTGTAAAAGCTCATAACTCTGTACTTACCAATTTATGGGGGGATTTACTTTGTATTAGCAGTTTGTACTCTATTGAGACCCCAGGTTTATGCTATTTTTATCACAATGGGTTGGGATTTTGGGTCGTGACAAGTTGGTATCAGAGCTAGGTTCATAGGTATTTCGAGTCATGAGCAGATTTAGTAGAGTCTTATGGATCGGTACGGAGGCGTCTGTACCTATCTTCGAGAGGCTACCGAACCATTAGAAAACTTTGCTTTCTTGTATTCTTGTCGCGCGAATATGTTGATTCTGAAAATTAAACTTCTATTATTCTATTCCCTCACAGTTTGTGAGCACACGTGGTACCGGATTAGGCGGACAGCCACCAGTACCACCAGCTAGGGCCATGAAAGGTCGGGGTCGCGGTAAAGGCCGTGGTGCAGATCGTACAGCAGCTAGAGCAGCACCCGTGGAGCCACTAGTTGCTCCAGCTCAGGAGCAGATTCCAGATGTGGTTGAGTCGATGGGACAAGCTCATGCACCAGTTGTTCCCATTGTGCTTCCAGGCCTTTAGGAGGTTTTGGCCCAGATATTGACTGTATGCACTAGCCTTGCTCAGGCGGTTCTAGTTCAGGCCGCACCAGCCACTTCTCAGGCCGGGGGAGGTTCTCAGACTCATACCGCCCATACTCTAGAGCAGGTAGTTCAGGGACTTCAGACATCGGGGGTACTACCAGCCCAACCTGTTGTAGTTGCTCAGGCCTAGGTGGGTCCACCTATGAGTGACGAGGAGGATAAGAGGCTAGAGTGGTTGGGAGGCTCAGGCCTCCAGCATTCAATGGGGCATAGTCAGATGATTCGCGAGACTTCTTAGATAGGTGCTAGCGGATTCTTCACACGGAGGGTATTCTGGAGACTAGTGGAGTCTCATTTACTACTTTTTAGCTGTCGAGGGCAGCCTTAAGATGGTGGGAGGCCTATGAGTTGAGCAGGCCAGCTGGCGCTTCACCATTTATGTGGCACGAGTTCTCCATTCTCTTTTTGGAGAAGTTTGTTCCACAAACCCATAGGAAGGAGTTGTGTAGGCAGTTTGAGCAGCTACGCCAGGAGGGTATGTCTGTGACCCAGTATGAGATGAGATTTTCAGTGTTGACTCGTCGCGCAATCTGGTTGGTTCCCACAGAGAGGGAGAGGATTAGGATGTTCACTGATAGCCATAACTATGGACTGCGCTTTGTCATGACTCGGGAGATTGCATCGAGTACTAGGTTCGACGAGGTGGTTGATATTGCTAGGAGGCTAGAGCAGGTCCGTAGTGATGAGCGTGAGGGGAGTGAGGCCAAGGGGCCTTGTGGTTCGGGTAGTTTCAGCGGTGTTTCTTCTAGATGGATGTCCCATCACAGTAGGGGTTGTCCTTATAGGCCCGCTCAGATGGCTCATCCGGTTCATCGTGGTGCATCAGTTGGCCATGGTTCCTACAGTGCTCGTTCAGGTCAGTCATCCTTCAGTGCGTTACCAGCACAGAGTTCTTACCGTGTTTCACCTTCCAAGGTTTCTATCGGTAGTTTCTCAGGTTATCAGGGTCAGCAGCCCATCAGGAGAGGTTGCTACAAGTGCGGGGATTTGAGCCATCTCAAGAGAGGTTGCGCAGATTATTGAGTAAGGCTCCAAAACAGAGGTCCCAAGCTATGACTTCCTCACTTGTTACTTCACCACCTACTCAGCCAGCTCGGGGTGGGACTCAGGCAGCTAAAGGTCACCCTAGAGGGGAAGGTCGATCAGGTGACCGTCATGCTCGATGCTATGCTTTTCCTGTCAGGCCAGAGGCTGTTGCTTCAGACACAGAGACTGCATGTATTGTCTTAGTGTGCCATAGGGATGCTTCCATATTATTTGATCCTGGTTCTATTTATTCACATGTATCATCATATTTTGCCCATTATTTGGATATGCCCCATAAGTCCTTAGTTTTGCCTGTTTATGTATCTACGTTGGGGGTGATTCTATTGTTATGGACCGTGTGTATCGATCGTGTGTGGTGACTGTTGGAGGATTGGAGACTAGAGTTGATCTCTTATTTCTTAGTATGGTTGATTTTGACGTGATTCTGGGCATGAATTTGTTGTCCCTATGTCATGCTATTCTGGATTATCACGCTAAGACCGTAATGTTAGCGATGTCGGGGTTCCCTAGGATCGAGTGGAGAGGTTCTCTCGACTATGTTTCCAGTAGGGTGATCTCATATTTGAAGGCCCAACAGATGGTTGGGAGGGGTGTTTGTCATATTTGGCTTTTGTGAGGGATGTTGGTGTTAATTCTCCTACCATTTATTCTGTTACGGTAGTACGATACTTCCC
>AWOL01S0480964.1:0-11873 GCA_000715115.1 Nicotiana otophora
TAAAGATTATTATAAAATTGGTTAATATTATTCTAACGTTGGCTTGCCTAGCAAGTGAAATGTTAGGTACCATCGCGGTCCGAAGGTGAAAATTTCGGTCGTGACACAAATTCAAGTTTTTATAAATTCATCATATAAGTAATTACAAAACTTTTAGTGTACATAAAAAAAATTCATAAGAAGAGCATTTAATGTGAAAGAAATGAAGAAAATAGAACAAACTCAATTACAGTATAATATTGAGAATCAAGTTGTTAAAATGCAAACGTAAAATAATAAGAATGAAATAGTAGAAGATAAAATATATTCCAAATAAGTTATAATTAATTATTTTATTTTTTGTTTGCATTCGTCCGACAAATAATAAAGTTCCTGCATTTTTTTAAATTGAGTTACTTTTTGTAAAACATTTTGGTCATTTGTAGACTTTACATCATTTTCTTTTAGGAATTATAGAGCCAGCCTTTTCATTCCCAAATATCTAAAAGGGAAAAATTAAATTTCTTAATTTGCCTTACTTGAAAAATATTTGGAGAATTATAAATTATTTTTGTGTCACTTGATTGTTTACAGTATTAAGGTCATACAATAACAATAATTTTCCTAAGATATTAACAAAGAAGTCCTCATAAATCACACTTAGGCATATGAGGATTTCTACAAGACCATATCTTTTTCGTAATGAGCTAGCTAAATGAGATCAACATTTATCACTTTCAAGAATAAATATATTTTTAATTTTTATTTTATAACTTTTATACACTATATAATAATATTTGTATAATTTATAAAAGTTAGGTATTCATTAATACGAGATACACGTGAAACTAGTTATAAAAAAAGGAAGAGAGTAATTAAGAAGTATAAAAGAAAGAAGAACCGCACATTGTCTTTCTCTTAAGAAGGACAAAACAGACAGGTTGACTCTCTTTTTCGTTTTTTTTTTTTTTGGTAAACTACTTCCATCATCCTAATACTTATATACTGTATTATATATAATCCACAATTTTTTGTCAAACTAATTTATTAATTATTACAATTTCCACTATTACTAATAATTTACAGTATTAGTTAAAATAATATTATATACTAACAACTTTCAGTCAAATTCAATCACATAAAATAGAACCAAATAAATATTTTATTTTTATTATACGAGAAAAAAGTAGATTATAAAAAACAATAGTGGCTAGTTGTAAAGTGAATCTTGCATATTTCGAATTGTCACGCTTGTTAATAAAAAATTTATGAATCCATAACATCTAAACAATAAAGATTATTTACGACTGACTAGCATAACATAACAATTTAAATTCTCCTTCCTTTTACGTCTTGACCTTTTTGTTTATGTTGTTTGTTCCAGAAGAAAACTACTAGTAATTGAAAATAATGTAGCATAAGAGTAAAATGTCAGACAGCTGAATCTTGAAGCATAAACTTCCAATTAGAATTTGACACCTTTGTTGTCCTCTTTGACAGCATGCTGCAGCGATCCAATGATCAATTAATATTTTTTTGTCATAAAATTATACTATATAGCTACGTCAAAAATTTATTTTTACTTGTATATATTATATGTTAAATTACATTGATTTTTTCGTGATTTACTTATTTGTATTTTAATATCTTTTAGTGAAATTTTTGGCTCCACCAACGTAGACATCACTCAATTTCTTTGATGAGTGTAATGCAATTTTCGTTTTCCATTAATCATAATGAATGTTGCGTGCAAGTCCATGTCCAAAGGGTGACTCCTTTTTAAGGCCCTTTTGATAGTGGCAGATATCAATTTTGCTGGAGTGTCGGTGGTGTTCTCATAGCTCCATATTCACCAATCACCATTTTTCTTTTTTGATTTCCCGCCCAATGTTTAATATCTGCATTAAAGCACCGGAAATTCAAATTCATGTTACATAAGAGTTATTAAAGAGAAAAATGGTTCTTACTAAAAAAAATTATTTTCAGAGCTCAAACACGAGACTTCTCGCCCGTTCATGATATCAATTTACCATATTCACTACTAGGGGTGGCAAACGGGCGAGTCGAATATGGGACAGGTCGAAAGCGGGTAATGAAAAAATAGGTAAATTATCCGACTCGACTCATATTTAATACGGATAAAAAATAGGTTAACTGACGGATAATATGGGTAACCATATTAGCCATTTTCTTGCATATGATCATTTTTGGGAGAATTTCTAGTAACTCAAACTTGAGAAACCCCCAATTTGAAACTTTACAAATGTAAAAGTTAAACTCATTAATTATCCATAAGTTATCTACTTGTTATCCATTTTCTAAATGGATAATATGATTCTTATCCATATTTGACTCGTTTTTAAAAGTTTATTATACAACCAATATTTTAATGGATAATATGAGTGGTTAATTATTTTTTTTAACTATTTTGTCACCACTATTTACAACCGTCAATGGATAAACCTTTGCTTGAATCTCTACTCCGATGGAGAATCTCAATCGATATTTTTCAACTTACAATAAATATTTATAAACTAATAAACTCAATTAGATAATATATCTGGCATGTCCAGAGGCGGATTCAGGATTTTAAACTCTATGGGTTCAACTTTTAAGATTTTTAACATTGAACCCATTATATTTTTAAAGTTATGGGTTCAAATATATTATTTTTGTAATTTTAATGAATTTTTACACATATATTTTTAATTGAACCCATAACTAACACACTGTATCCCCTTTGGGCATGCCCTGACTTTGGAGCAACAATGATAAATTAATACTACTTCAGTAAATCAATAAGATGCAATAAAATCATATGTTCCAAATATAAGTGAAACCAACAAATAGACAAAAAAATGTTTATTGGGGCCTTATTGGATTAGTTTTAGTTTGTGACTTTGTGTTGAACGTTTTTTTGTTACAAGAGTGGGTTGCTCTAGTGGTGAGCATCTTTCACTTCCAACCAAAAGATTGTGAGTTCGAGTCATCCCAAGTACAAGGTGGGGAGTTCTTGGAGGGAAGGAACCGATGGTCTATCGGAAACAGCCTCTCTACCTTAGGGTAGGGGTAAGGTATGCGTACAAACTACCCTTCCCAGACCCCACTAGTAGATTATACTGGGTAGAATAATAGAGTCACTTGGATTAATTCAAAGTAAACACTAAATGTTGAAAAACACTTTTAAATATTGAAACTGATTTTTAAATAAACAGTTACGTGGTTTGATAGGAAAGCTGAAATTAGTTTTAAACAGTTGAGGTGTTATGTAAAAACGTTAATGATAAGAAAATTTTCTATTAGCACGACTAATATATCCATGAAGTTCTTACTAAAATTACAAATTAAGAAGATTAGAGGTGGGCGTTCGGACAGTTCGAATTGCATATAAAAATTTCGATTTGAATTTTTGGTTTTCGGATTGAAGAAATGACAATCCAAATTCAATTCAAATAAGTTCGGATTGGATCGAATTTTTTAAGTTCGATTTCGGATTAATCAGTCTGGATACTTTGGATTTTCGGTTTTGAGCTTATAAGTTGAGATGTTTCTTCTTTTTACAAAAACAAAATGACTATCCAAATGAAGTACTCATGTTAAATTGTCTAAAAAGTTCCCCATTCTTACCGCAATCATTCAAATAAAGTATTCAAGTAATGCCATTATTATTAAAAAAAATAATAGAGACATTAATACGGCCAATAAGAAGTAGAAATAGTAAAAATCATATCCAAATAGAAAGTATTCTCGCAGTAACTTAGTAATTAATATTGAATATATGGGATAATATCTAATGGGTAGAGTGTTGAACTTATTACTATTGACATATGGATAATTGACTAAATATAAAGTATAAGAATTTTGGATTTTCGGATATCCAAAAATTCGAAGTACCAAATCCAATAACCAATCCAAAATCCAAAAAATTTAAAAATTAAATCCAAAATCCAATCCGCAATCCAAAAATCTAAACAAAAAATTCAGATTTCAATTTAGATTTCAGGTTTGTCCAAACTACACTCACCCCTAAATAAGATCTATAAAAGGGAAAGAATGAAGAACGAGAATGAAATGGAGATTGTCACGTATCACCAAGTATTGCATAGTTGGATGGATACATCTCACTTTTATTAGAGTTTGGACACTTTATTGTATACATATGGCGACAATAAAGTTGCTATGTTTTTTTTTTTGTTTCTGCTACTTAACTAGACCTTATTCGAACACTTGTAGTAGGTTTAAAATGTGTCAGTCAGACATATTTTTCACTGGCTTGAAAATATCTTAACCTTATGTTTGCAATCTTTCCTTACATGAAATAATTAGACAATTAAATTATTTTGGTATGAAAGATAAACCTAAGAAGAAGTATAAAAAGTTGTCCAAAAGAGGTTTGAAAATGATCAATTCCAAGTGTAATTAACGATTTAGTTGGCTAATTAATTCACATAAGGAGCACTTGTCAACGTTCGCTTGAGATATTTCCAAGTCGATTTAGGCCTATTTAAGTGTTCAATTGGAACAAGGCTTGCTTGAGGTGTCTATATGGTCATGGAAACTTTAGATGTTTGGAACCAAGCCGATTTAGGACTAATTAAGTATTCAACCTTAGAGTTTTGGAGTTCAAACATTGCTAATGAAATCATGATCGTGAGCACTTTTTTTAATGAGCCTAATTTTCATGTTCGAAAGATGATAGTTGTGGAAATAAGAATAAAGAGATGGGTTTTGGGAATATTAGGAGAGATAAGATTAAAAATGAAGATATTCGGGACAAAATGGGAGTGACCTCCGTGGTGAACAAAGTGCGGAAAGCTAGCTGAGATGGTTCATGTTGGGTTTAAGCTTGGTTTATCTTAAAATAGAGTGAATGAGAAATTGAGAGAAAAATAAAATATTTGAATTTTCCTCTTTGACAAAGGGACATTGTCCCATATTGGAGGAGGAAATGAGTTTTGATAGGTATATATACAATTGCTCTTCTTCTAACTCTTAAAGAGTTGAGAAGAAGGCAAGCCCCGCGCCATCATCGTTGTCGCTCGCTCTGCTCGGCTTCGGATTTTGTCTGATTGATTGATTACTTTTTGGGACCAAATTTATTTGTTAATATTAAGATTAACGTAATATTATTTTAATCCAAATTAGCCATTTTTGTAACGGTAAATTAATTTTCCTACGCGTTTGATTTTTCCGTTTTATTTTGCATAAGCCATTTACGTAATGGCCGTTTTTACGCAAACAGTCATCATGAAGAGTTGCACCTCTTCATTTTAACCCAACCTATTGGATATAAATAGAAATTCATTCCCTCAGATTTTTCTTACGAAATTCTGAACTCTCCTTCTTTCTTCTGCATTGTTTTAATTAAAAGAAAGCAACAGTAAGTGTGATTTGCTACTGATCATTGTGTTCAATGAAACACTGGGGTTTGAACTACCACTACACTGGTGTGTATTCCGTTCTGTCCTGAGAAATAATCCACAACCTCGGGTACTATGAGGGGATTAAGTTCTTTAAGGAAACACTGTGAATTCAGTGGGCTCGGATTAAATTCTGTTTCTTCTACATTTCTGTTTTTTACGTTATTTTATTTTCAAAATTACTCTGCAAATACATATTACTAACAAGCTTAAGGAACTTAATTATATTCTGTATTTGTATTGTATATATTGTTCCGGAGACTAAAACATGTGTGGTTTTCTACTCCCGTTTTAGAGATTAAAGTCTTCGTAGTTTTCTACTCCAATTTTATTCGGTTTGAATATATAAAAGCGTCACTGTATATTAAACATTTGTTTGTGTCATTCTATTTTACATAAATGATGAATGAGAACGGAAACCAGCCTGTTTCTATGGTAACTGTCAATGCATCGACAAGCCGAACAATACCGGTATTAGCACCGATATAGGCAGAAAAGCCCGAAAATTTTTCGGGATCGATTTCAAGCGGTGGCAGCAGAATATGTTCTTCTACTTGACGACTTTAAGTCTACAGAAGTTTATTAAGGAAGATGTTCATGTTCTGCCTGACGAAACTCCAGAAAATAAACGCTTCCTCGTGACTGAGTCGTGGAAGCATTGTGATTTTTGGTGCAAGAATTATTCTTAGCGGGCTGGAGGATGATCTTTATAACGTCTATAGTAATATGGAGACGTCAAAATAACTGTGGATTGAGCTTGAAAAGAAATACAAAACTGAGGATGACGGGTTGAAGAAATTTGTTGCCACAAAATTTTTGGACTACAAAATGGTAGATAGTGGGTTTGTTATTACCCAAGTCTAGGAATTGCAAGCGATTATTCATAATCTCCTTGTTGGAGGTATAAGTCGAATTAAGACTTTTGTTGAAAGTATTAATTATTTTATTATTACTAATATAATTTTCATTGAAGGTCTTGTCATCAATGAAGCATTCCAAGTTGCAGCGATGATTGAGAAGTTGCCTCATTTATGGAATGACTTAAAACATTACTCTAAATACAAACGCAAGGAGACGTCGCTCGAAGAACTCATTGTTCGATTGAGGATCGAAGAGGACAACAAAGCTGGTGAAAAGAAAAGCCATGTAAACTCAACCATAATAGGAGCAAACATTGTTGATGATGCTCCACAAAATAATAAAAAGAGAAAAAAGTCTTCTGGACTAAAAAGTAACTCAAGCAAGAAGCGGTTCAAAGGAAATTGCTACAACTGCGGGAAAGCTGGATACAAATATACAGATTGTCGTGCTCCAAAGAAAGACAAGAAGAAGGGTCAAGCAAACATGGTTGAAAAGCATGAGGATATTGATGACTTGTGTGCTATGCTTTGTGAATGCAACCTGGTGGAAAATCCTAAAGAATGGTGGATTGATTCTGTAGCCACTCAATATGTTTGTGCTGTTAGAGAAGCGTTTGATACATATGCTCCCGTTGGACTCGAAGAAACGCTTTCTATGGAAAATTTTGCACGTCTAAGATTGAAGGATGTAGCAAGATATTTTTGAAAATGACTTCTGGCAAGGTGGTGACTCTGAACAACGTCCTTATGTTCCTGAAATTATGAAGAACTTAGTCTCTACTGCACTTCTCGCCAAGAACGGGTTTAAGTGCGTTTTTGTATCTGATAAAGTTGTAATAAGTAAGAACGAAATATTTGTAGGAAAAGATTACCTCACTGAGGGCCTTTTCAAACTGAATGTAATGGTCGTTGAAAATAATAAAATTTCAAATTCTTATTACTTACTTGAGTCAAATGATTATGGCATATACGTTTGGGACATGTCAATTATAAAACCTTGCGAAAAATAATTAATCTGGAAGTATTGCCTAAGTTTAAATGCGACCAATTAAAATATCAAATATGTGTGGAATCTAAGTATATTAAACATCTTTATAAGTCCGTTGAAAGGAATTCAAATTCTCTAGACATTAGAAAGAAGTATTTCATAACTTTTATTAACGATTGTACTCACTATTGTTATGTTTACTTACTTAATAGTAAAGATGAAGCAATCGATGAGTTCAAGCAATACGAAAATGAAGTTGAAACACAACTTAACAAGAAAATCCAAATGATAAGAAGTGATAGGGGTGGTAAATATGAATCTCCTTTTGAAGAAATATGTTTAGAACATGGAATTATTCATCAAATAACGGCCCCTTACACGCCCCAATCCAATGGGATTGCAAAAAGAAAGAATCGATCATTAACGGAGATGATGAATGCTTTGTTGATAAGTACTGATTTACCACAGAACTTGTGGGGAAATCATTCTTACGACTAACCGGATACTAAACCGAGTATCCCATAACAGAACACAATTTATTTTATATGAAAAATGGAAAGGAAGGAACCCAACTTGAATTATTCTAAAGTATGGGTGGTTTGAAAAAAGTGCAAGTTCATAAACCCAAAAGGGTAAAGATAGGACCGAAAATCGTAGATTGTGTTTTCATATGAAATATGATATGCAACCAATAGTAAAGCATATCGATTTATGGTTCATAAATCAAAAAATTTCGACATTCATAATAATACGGTTATAGAATCAGATAATGATGAATTCTTCGAAAATATATATTCGTATAAAAAGGAACGTGAGTCGATTGGTGAAGAATTTAAACTACCTCGGGAAAAAATAAAAGAAAGTACGTCTAATCATGAGGATCGACCAGATTTTGTGACTTTCTTATTGAAAAATGAGCCTCGAACATTTAAAGAAGCTATGTCTTCTTCGGATTCATTATTTTGGAAAGGTGAAATAGAATCCATATTGAACAACCATACATAGGAATTGGCTGATCTTCCTTATGAAAATAAACCGTTGGTTTCTAAATGGATTTTTAAGAAGAAAATGAAATATGGTGGCACTATTGATAAATATAAGGCAAGACTTGCGGTTAAAGGGTATAGACAACAAGAAGGTCTTGACTATTTTTATACGTACTCTCCAGTTACTAGAATCACGTCTATACAGACATTAGTATAATTAGTTGCGGTATATGGTCTTGAAATTCACCAAATGGACGTTAAGACAGTTTTCTTAAATGGAGATTTAGAGGAAGAAATCTATACAGAACAACCTGAAGGGTTTGTGGTTCCAGGTAAAGAAAAGAAAGTGCGTAGACTTGTTAAGTCGCTTTACGGACTAAAATAAGTACCCAAATAATGGCATGCAAAATTTGACCAATCAATGTTGTCAAATGGTTTTAAGATAAATGAATGTGATAAATGTGTATAAGTTAAAAATGTTCCAAATCACAGTCATTGTTTGCTTATATGTGAATTATATGCTGATAATGAGCAATGACATTGCCGACATAAATGCGATTAAGTGTATGCTAACTATCAAGTTTGATATGAAAGACGTTGGATTTGACGATTTAATTCTGAGTATTAAGACCCATAAGACTCCTCAAGGTATGACATTGTCGTAATCTCATTACATTAAAACAGTACTTGAAAGATTCAAGCACTTATATTTTAAAATTGCAAAGACTTCAATTGACGTGAATCATGCACTAGCAAAGAACAAAGGCCATTGGATTATGCTTGTGTGTTAGGATGTTTAATGTATATCATGAATTGTACACGACCAAGTATAGCGTGTGCTATAAGTAAATTCAGTCAATACACGAGTAATCAAGGTCAATCTCATTGGATGGCAATGAAACAAGTTTTGGGATATTTAAAACATACCCCGGACTTTGCTTTGCACTACAGTAAATATCTTATCGTGATTAAGGGATACTATAACGCAAATTGTATCACCGGTTCAACTGATTCTAAGTCCACAAGTGGATATGTATATACTATAGGTGAAGGAGCGGCATCTTAGAAGTCGTCCAAACAAACTTGTATTGCCCACTCTACAATGGAGGCTGAGTTCATAACCTTAGATAAAGTTGGCGAATAAGCTGAATGGCTCCGAAATTTCTTTAAAAATATTCCATTTTGGCCCAAACCGTTGGCACTAATATGCATACATTGCGAGAGTCAAGTGGCAATTGGAAGCGTTGGGAGCATTATGTATAACGGTAAATCTCGTCATATACGACGAAGACATAAAACTGTTAGGCGGCTACTCTCTAAGGGAATTATCACAATTAACTACATAAAGTCAAGCGATAATGTGTGAGATCCGCTTACAAAAAGCCTAACTAGAGAGGTAGTTGAAAGATCATCGAGGGGAATGGGACTATGATCGAGGACAAGTCATTGTGGCGGTAACTCTACCTAGAGGACTGGATATCCCAAGATCTAGGTTCAAGGAGATCAAACAAAGTTATTAATGATAATTCAACATTGTTAACTAAAATTTTAGTCCATTCTCGTGATGAGACAATGTTCAGTATCAAGGACAAAACATTAAAGATTTTTAATGGTTTCTAAATTTGATACGGGGTATATCAAAGAGTGTATCAACGGGATGACACATTTAGAAATCGCCTATGTAAGTGTGAAGTGTTAGCCGTTTCAAGGAAAATTTTACAATGCCAGATCTCTATGCACTTATGAAATAGGCGGTGTTCATGGCTGAAACGAATACAACAATGAAAACCAAAGACGGTTAAGGGTTGATTGTGTGGCTTATGATTGTTTAGGTATACACCAAAGTTTGACGGTTCAAAGATATCAAATCTATCGATTGACCGACTATATCCGACATAAGTTCTCTACGGAAAGTTCAAAGGGAAATCTACTTATCCACATGCGATTAATCCTTGCTTGCGAATCACATAGTATTCATGCATATTTTCGTGATATAGCCATTCCCCATTAATGTGGAGTATTGTTGGCTTTAAGCTTGGTTTAGCTTAAAATAAAGTGAATAAGAAATGGAAAGAAAAATAAAATATTTGAATTTTTCTCCTTGACAAAGGGACATTGCCCCATATTGGAGGAGGAAAAGAGTTTTGATGAGTATATATATAATTTCTCTTCTTCTAGCTCTTAAAGAGTTGAGAAGAAGGTAAGTCTCGCGTCGTCGTCGCTCGCTCGCTCGGCTCGGCTTCGGATTTGGATTTAGATTTGGATTTGGTCAAATGATCTGATTGGTTGATTAATTTTTTGGACCAAATTTATTTATTAATATTAAGATTAACGTAATATTATTTTAATCCAAAGTAGTTATTTTTGTAACAGTAAATTAATTTTCCTCCGCGTTTGATTTTTTTATTTTATTTTGCATAAATAACCATTTACGTAATGACCGTTTTTACGCGAACAATCATCATGAAGAGTTGCACCTCTTTGTTTGAACGCAACCGATTGGCTATAAATAGCAGGCCATTTCCTCAGATTTTCCTTACGAAATTCTGAATTCTCCTTCTTTCTTCTGCATTATTTTAACTAGAAAATAAAATAACAGTAAGTGTGATTTGCTATCGATCATTGTTGTTCGCTGAAACACTAGGGTTTGAAGTACCACTACGCCAGTGTGTAATCCGTTTTATCCTGGGAGAAAATAATCCACAACCTCGGGTAATAGGAGGGGATTAAGTTTCTTAAAAATACACATTCAATAGGCTCGGATTAAATTCTATTTCTTCTATATTTCTATTTTTACGTTATTTTATTTCCAGAATTACTCTGCAAATATAGATTACTAACAATCCGCGCATGTGAAAAGGGGATGCACAAATGCACCAGTAAGGAAGTTTGAGAGGTTGGTAGTGGTGAGTCTAAGAAGAGATAGAGGTAGGCCTAAAAAGTATTGGGGAGATTTGATTTGGCAGGACATGACATAACTTCACCTTAGCGAGAACATGACCCTTGATAGGTAGAAGATTAGTAGGTTGTCGAGCGTATCTTTTTTCTATACCAGTAGATTTAACATTATTCTCGTATTTTCTTATCCTTAGATTTTTCTACTACATGTGTTCTTTTGCCTCGATTATCTTATTATCTTGACGTTGTTATTTTTTCTTTTGCATGGCTTCTCTATTACTGCATTTCTTTTTCAATATTATTGTAATTATGTTTTTTCTTGAGCCGAGTGTCTGTCGAAAACAATCTTTTTACATTCACAAGGCATGAATAATGTTTATATATACACTATCTTTCTTAAATTTCACTAGTGAAATTATACTGAATTTGTTATTGTTAAATATAACGAATTCGAATTAATGGGGTTGCAATACGAACACTAATGACGGGTGTAAAACAAAGAAATAGGAGTGCTACATAGTATATTCTACGTAAAATAAAGAGAGAAAAAGGAAAAAAGTTAGATTCTTACTTTCGGTTAAAAAAGTCTCCTACTTTCGAAATGGTAAAATTTTGGTCCCCTCGGCCTCATCGATAAATAGAAAAAGTAAAGAAAATTTTGGGAGTTTGGACAAAAGACATGGGCCAGCCACTGGCCCTGTAATTTTTACCTGATCCAAAGCACACTTCCCCTGAAATCTCT
>AWOL01S0480990.1:3253-17127 GCA_000715115.1 Nicotiana otophora
GACTATTGAAGCTTTAATCCAACTCGAAACCACCCAAATCCTTCACCAAATTGTCCCAAATTTAAGGTACAGACTCCATAAATTGCACCCAACAAAATCCAGCAACACTCAACTACTTCCACCGCTGCCATGGCCATCTCCGGAACCTTCACTTCCTCGACCACCTTACAAATCCACTACCAAATTTTCTTCCATCATTATTCACTCCTAAAAGCACATTTATTCATTTTATATTCACCATTAACACCACCGAATTACAAATCAAATTGGGTATAGCTTAATTTCTTGGCTCATTTATGTCAATTTTTGACTCATACTTGTCGTCTTGATACAAGGAAGAAATCACTATTAGCCTCATTATAAGTACTATTGTAAAATATTATGGTGAAATTTATCACATAAATATGGGAGAACGTTAATTATGTTTTTGGTGAAGATGGAGGGGGACGATGGTGGAGAGGTGCTGGGGACAATGGTGCGACTGGGTTGGTGGTTTAGTGAAAATGTGATGATTTGTATGAAGAAGAGTGCAAATGGTAGATTATTTTGGAGAGGAAGAAGAAACAGGTAGGGTGGGGTGAGGAAGAAAGTAGATTAGGCCAAGGAAATTTAATTTGTTAAATTTTCAATGATTTTCTCATGTGGAAGATGATGTGGAGCGAGTGTACTACACTGCTCAACGTATGACTGGGTTTAGGTCTAACAGGGAGGCATTAATTTCATATGCACAAGAATAAGGGGGTAAAATAACACCCGTTTAGTTTAAGTGTTCAAACCTATTTTTTGGACAAGTTTAATGGGGTCTTTATGTATTTTGCCAAAAACTAATTATTACTTAATCTAACTAACTTTGTCCTAAATTGTCAAGTGGCCTATTGCCACTTGGCTTCATGTGGAGGCATTTTCCTCTCCTTTTAATAATATATAGATTATAAAAATTGACAAATTCATAAAATATCACTAATATTAGTTAAATGTTACTAATATTAGCCAAATTAGCTATTTGTAGCCAAAAACAAAAGGTCAATTTTTTGTTTTCTTTCGAGTAGGTGTTGTTAGAATACATTGGGCACATCTTAAGGAGTTTGAATCTCTATTTTTGGATGATTTGATTCAGTTTTGAGGTGGTTTGAATTGAAAATTCGAAGTAGAAGATGAACATGAAAAAATATGATATGTGTATCATATTGTGTATCATTTGTGTATTACATATGTATCATATGTGTATAAAATATGTATCACATGTATATCCATATATACCTGTGTGTGAGATACATACGTGATACATGTTTGATACACGTGTCGCAGAAAAATATTTCAAACTCGATTTTAATTACAAATTTTGATACTAAACCAGTCCAAATCACCTCCAATCTTATTCAAAATTTGTATATTGCCTCATCTATATATTTTCAACGAATTCCAACCATACCCATAAAAAAAAAACCTTTTTTGCCCTTTTTTTTTTAGTATTTTATATATTGGTGCTACGCTATCCTCGGCGAAGATATCGTCATCGGAGATGAGCAGGTGGCTAAGCATTATCGCGAGCTAATTTCGCCACTGAAAGTTCTATTTTCGTTAAAGAAATCATTAGTATCGTCAGTTGGTGCTTTGGAGTTTGCTAAGCGGTTTTCGTACGCGGAGTGACTAAGGACTTTTTTCCTGTCACATGTTAAACTAGTCTAACTCGCCTTCAAACTTCTATAAAATTTGTATATTGCCTCGTCTATGTGGTTTCAATGGGTCGCAATAATACCCATTGAAAGTAAATCTTTTTTTGTCTATGTTTTGAATGCTATATATCATTAGTAATTTCTTTTGGCTAGTTTTAGTAGCATGACTAAAATGGCTAGTTGTTGGTAAATAGTGTCTTTCTTTTAAACATTCCCATAAGATTCCATTATTTTTATTAAAGGTTAAAATGTTTGAATCTGAATACACATCTGAATATTAATATGTGTATTAAGATTAAAATGTCGGAATCTCACTACACATTGTATTAATATTTAAATACTGAATAATTAAGATTGTTTGTTTTCTCTACATTTGAATGTGTAAAACTTGTCTTATTTAAATATTAATAAATATAAATTCAAATGATATAGTACTAATTAATCAAATATCAAATTAATAAAATATTTTTAAAACAATTATATGGTGGTTGGTAGTGATTATGTGTAATGACCCGACCGGTCGTTTTGCGTTTTAGCATTCTATTCGGTGGTTTGAGACTTTGAGTAGCTTCATATTACGTATTATGACTTGCGTTTATGGTTGATTTTGATTTTCGAACGGTTCAGGATTGATTTGGAAGATTGATTCTCATTTTAGAAGCTTTAAGTTGGAAGAGTTGACAAAGGTTTGGCTTTTGAGTAAACAGACTCGGAATCGGATTTCGATTGTTCTGATAGATTCGTATGGTAGTTTTGGACTTGTACATATGTTCGAATTTGGTTTCGAACGTTCCTAGAAGAATTCGACACTATTTGTCGAAAGTTGACAATTTGAAGAACTTAAGAGTTCATAAGTTTGACCAAAAGTTGACTTATGTTATTGAACTCCAATTGTTATTCCGGGAATTTAGAAAGATCTATATAGTTGAATTGAACATGTGTGCAAATTTTGAAAGTAATCTGAAGTGTTAAGTGTGATTCGGACACTCTTTGAAAGAATAAAGATTTAACAACTTAAGAGAAATTCTATTTGGTTTGAGCATCGATTCTTTGTTGTGATATTCCCGTGGGTGTTTAGAGATTTTGGAGAAGTTTGGAGGATATATTTGTACTTGGTGGTATGATTGGATGGGGTCCCGGGGGGGTCGGATGTATTTTGAATCATTGGTAGAGAAACTAGTTATGTTAAGGATTTGAAGTTTGACCATGGTCAATTTCGGGTCAAGATGACCTCTTTTTGGTATTTTGAGTGCACGAGCAAGTTTGTAGCGTGTTTTATGATTGAAACGCATATATGATTTGTATCCGAGAGGTTCCGAATGAGTTTTGGGTTCTAAAACGAAGATTTTCTTATTACTAGTTTTTTTAGGTGCAAATAATTACGAATGTGCCATTAAAATTTTCAGATTTCTTTTAAAACTTTATCTCCCTCATTTTAAGGCCAAATTGGGTGATTCAAGAGGCTATCTTGGGTGTAATCTCGCAAGGATTGTGAGCTTATCAAACGTAAGTTTCGGGATCATCTAGAACTTGAATCGAGCTGGGACAGCTGCTGCATTTTATTTCTTGTTTCAAAATTTATTTACTTTTTCTCCTAAGGTTTTGGAGCTCGGTTTTGGGTGATTTTGGAGGAGACTTTTACTACTTGAATTAGGGTAAGTATTTTTTACTCGGATTTGTTATTATTTCATGATTCCAACCTGAATTTTAGTGATTGATTAATAATTTGAATTGGAGAAATTAGGAATTTTAGTAAAAAAATTCTAAGACATAAATTGATGGTTTGAAGGCTCGGAATTGAATGATTTTGGTATGATTGGACTCGTATCGGAATGTGTGTTCGAAATTTATGAGTTTTGTCGGGTTTCAAGGTGCGGGCCCGGGGTTGACTTTTTGGTTTTCATTAAAGATCAAAGCTTTATTATCCGAAATTATTTCCTATGGCTTTTATTTTTTATATTAAGTTATTTTGGCTTGATTCGAGTCGTCCGGAGGTTGTTTCACACGGGAAAGGCTTCTTAGAATATTGATTTAGCTTCTTTGAGGTAAATATCTTGTCTGACTTTGTGTGTGGGAAACTACCCCTTAGGATTTAGGTTGATTGTACTATTTGAATTATGTGGAAGATGTGTACACGAGGTGATGAGTGTGTACCCATGTTTATATATGGTATTTGACCGATTTAGACTCTTAGGTTTCTTTCTTGCATTTAATTGAAGTGGTTAGTACATGTTCTATCTTTTATTGTCAGGTTTACTCTTAACTGCTTTAATTGTTAATTGCAATTACTTGTTGAATTCATGCCTTTTCCGTTACGTGCCTTAAGTGTTAATTGTTTTTTTTGTAATTATATTATTATTTATGAACCATCACTACCTGCTATTTGACCTTGTGAGTCAACATGTAACTATTTTATCCGTTTGTGACCTTCTTTGTTTAGTTTCTTTATTTCGTTTAATTTTGTTATACGATGTAGTTGGTTGTAGTTTGTTTGCTTAACTCATATTTTTGGGGGATAGGGTTGCACGCCGCAATAGTATTGAAATGATATGGAAAGATATGATATGGAGCGATAAGGACAGGTAATATGATATAGGTGGGATCGGGTTGCACGTCGTAACGGATTGATATGTTGTAATTATTTGTGACAGTAAAGTTATTCTCGGTTGTGATTCTCATGGTTCATTCTCCGTTGGAACGGTTTACCTGTTGAACGATTATTGTTGTTTCTTAAATTATTTCACTTGTATTTTTATTGTATTTGGTTGACTATCGGTATTCTAATAATGGAACGATAGAGACTTCTTGTGAGTCATGCATTCTACGTGGTTTGTTGTATTGATTTAACACACCAATATGTGCCTCCGTTATTTCTTGGTAAATTAATTATCAAGGTGAATTTACGTGTGTGGGGTCAGTATCTCATATTCGGTTGAGTTGTTGGTAACCTAGGGGCTCTAAATAAAAGAATTATATGTAGGTGATTTACTTATGTGACTTTCAAAATAAAGCTGGTTATCTCACTCGATACTTTACTATTTTAAATGGTTATCATATTTTTTAATTTAATTGGATTTTCAAATTATATTCATCACCCCATTTGATGTTTACTATACTTGAAAGTTGTCATCACGTTTTACTTTTAACAAATTATATATTTAATTCGTTAATTTAATGAACGTTTTACTTTGTTTAAACATGATATTTCTACTTATTTTATTGGTTTCTAAACTAAACCTATCTGATACTCTATTTTGTATAACTTGTTCTTATCTTATTTTATTTGATTTTTAAAATAAATTAATTATCTCATTTGATGCCTTACTTTATTCCAGATTATTGTTATGATTTATTGGGTTTAAATATATCTCTCGATTACTTTAATTGATATTTGACACAGATATAACATACATGGTAGCACGTGGGCTTTACCGTGCAAATGTGATTGATAATGTGGGCACGAGATGCCACACGTGTAAGATTCAGAATTTTGGCTTATGATTTGTGGTTACGAGGAGTGGTGCCTTGGGAAATTCTTGTTGTAATTCGTGCATTGGGAACAATTTGATTAATTGAGTTGTCATTTTTTTTTATTTGAGTTCATTGATATCCCATATGTGTTCTAACTATGTTATTGCTTTATTACCTGTTGCTTTTTGTTGCCATTTTTGCTTCTACTATTTTCAATGTTGGTTGTAAATTAGTGATCCTTCCACTGTTAGTCTTACATTGATGTTCTTTCCATTGTTAGATTTATGTTATATCCTGCACATATTTCTACATCTAGTAGATGTCTTAACCTGGTCTTGTCATTACTCTACCGAGATTAGGCTTGATACTTACTGGGTACCGTTGTGGTGTACTCATGCTATGCTTCTGCATCTTTTTGTGTAGACCCAGGTACTTCCGATCGCGTTGTCTTGGGGAGTTGTGTCTGCGCGTCTGGAGACTTCAAGATATTCCTGATTGTCGTTCGCAGGCCTCAGAGTCACCTTCGGATGTTATCATTACTGTTGTTTTTCTTCATTTTGAAACAATATTATATATAAAAATTCTAGTGTATATCATTAGAGCTTATGATTCTATACTACCGGTTATGGGGATTGTATAATATATGTTCAGTTTTAGTTTCATTATCTCATTTATCCGTTTGATTTTGATATAGTTAAGTTATTTATTTCTGTTATATCTCTTCATGTACCAGGCTTACCTAGTCTTAGTGACTAGGTGCCATCACAATTCCTAAGATAGAATTTTGGGTCGTGACATTATGGCTAACAGTGGTGGTTGTGGGTACAACTGAGTAGTGGTTGGTGGTGGTGGTGGTTGATAGTGGTGATTATGTATAGTAGACAGTGGATGACAATAGTAATTAACGGTGATGGTTGATAATGGTGGTGACTGACAACAGTGATGGGTGATATATAGTTGTTGTTGATAATGATGATTGCTGATTATTGTAGTAATGATGGTTGGTGGTGATGGTTGTAAATAATGGCTAAATGGTATTAACAACTGACATTCGTGCTTGGCGGCAGTGGTGGTTGAAGCTAAGGATAGTGGTAATGGGTAGTGGGTAGTGGGTGATAGTAGTCTATAACGTTGGGGACATCAATAGCAGTAGTGATGGTGATTAGTGGTAAAAGCGTATGAGTAATAGTAAAATATCATTTTTACATAAATTCTTGAATGTATAATATCTTAATGATATTAAGACTCTGTTACAGATCTTCATCATTAAGATCCATTAAGCGGTTATAAAATTGAAAAAACAAACATATTTAATGGATAAGATCTGAATGATTACGATTTAGATTTAAAACATAATCACACTTAATAATTGAGATCTGAATGATCAAGATTCAAACCTCCATTAAGTATAAATAAATGACTGGATCAATGATGTTAGGCCAAAATGCTATACGTTTAGCACATTACTCACCCTATATTTTGTTGGTTTAGTGAGTTATTATGCGACATTTAAGCTAAATTGTGTTGTTTTATATGTAGGAACATTGGAAGAAATTGTCGAACAAAAGTTGCACAAAAAGAGGATAAAAATGCAAGCAAAGAGCGCAAAAGCATCAAGTACCCAAACCGTGCTACAGACCAGGCTTTGCGAGGTCCATAGCTAGGTTGACCGTGCTATAGACCAAGCTTCACGAGGTCTATAGCCAGGTGGACCGCGCTATAGACCAGGCTTTGCGAGGTTTATAGCCAGGTTGACCGCGCTATAAACTAGGCTTCGCGAGGTCTATATCTAGGTTAACCACGCTATAGACCAGGCTTCGCGAGGTCTATAGCCAGGTTGACCGCGCTACAGACCAGGCTTCGCGAGGTTTATAGCACGGTAATTAAAAGTTGCGGGTTAAAAGACCCCAACCCGGATTTGTACTGAGGAATCTTGGCCTTACATATAAATACTCCCCAAACGAGTTATTATAGGGTTGGACACGATTTTGGAGAAGAAAAATGTTGCCAAGCACTGTGGAGCAAGAATCAAAACGAATTTTCTCTTCCTTTATCTCTTTACTTTGTAGTTTAATGTGTTTGAAAATTATGTTGATTGTTGTTGTATTTATGAGTAGCTAAACTCTCTTATCCAAGGTTTGATGAAACCTATTGGAGGATGATTTTCTACTGCGTTTAATATAGATTTGCTTAAGATTTTTCTTTACTTGTTCAACTATATTTTCATTGTTGTTAATTAAAGAGCTCTCAATTAACTGGGCCTATTTAGTTTGCATATTGCTCGGGAAAGAGTACACATTTAGGTAGTTGTTGAACAACACCACTCCTAACGTAGTTGAGAGATCAATACTCACGGTTTAAAGGCGGGATTAGAGATAACAAAGCCTTGGTGCGATTGTAGTAAGGGGTAAATTAGTGCCAACTAGCGTAGTTTGAGAGAATACGTCCAGTAAATTATGGTAGTTGCTCGAGATAGAGCTACGACAATCAAAGTACTCACGATTGGTGGAGAATATTTAGGCAAATTCATAAAAAACGTAGCGGGAAAGATTCCGACAATAGGGGAAATTATAACCTTAGACTTTTACAAATCTTGTTTATAACAATTGCTTTGTTAGTTATAAATTACTGCATTTTTAATTAATTTGATCTTAGTCAGTAAACTCTCAAATCATTATATAATATCTCTGAAGGTTGATTACTTGAATTCGTGCAAAACTATTGGTTGTAATTAGTACGTTATTTCCCTGTCGGATTCGACTCCGGACTTATAAATCGGATTATATTTGCAACGACCACTAGACCTCTTAGGAGGCATAGTTGGGCGTGATCAAATTTTGGCGTTGTTGCCGGGGAAGCAACATTGTTATTAATTATAGCTAGAAGAATTGCTAGGATTCTTAGTTTAGTCAATTTTCTCCATTTTACTTCATTACATTGAAATTATAACGTTTGTAGTCTTGTTTGTTACAGGTGTATGCCTAGAAACTCCTTAAGAACTGGTGAATTGTTTGAAGCATTACCGGATCATGAGAAAGATTTCAAGGCATTAAATCGTGCAAATAGGAGAGACAAAGGACAACAACACCCAAGCGAACAAATTGAATTAGACATGGGTGACGTTTTGGATAATCAAGACAATCGAAATAATGTGAATGGCCCGAACAATCAGGGTGTGGCGCCTCTTGTGCCAGAAACAACTTTATATGATTGGGCACAACCCACCACTGAAAATTTGGCAACTGCAATTTCATCCCCTAAGATACAAGCGGAGTCATTTCAAATCACAAACAACATGCTACATCTGCTGCAAAACAAGGGACTGTTCTCCGGGTCTTACATTGAAGATCCACAACAGCATCTAAAAAATTTTCTGTCAATTTGTGTCACGCAAAGGCAACCGAATATGACACTGGAAGTAATAAGATTGTTATTGTTTCCATTCTCAGTGGTAGGAGAAGCCCAGACTTGGCTTAATTGGCTCCCCATAAATTCCATCACCACTTGGGAGGAATTAGTCAAGCAGTTTTTGAATAAGTTCTACCCACCCAATAAGACCGCCAAGCAAATTGATGAAATATTGAGCTTCAGGCAGAAACCAGCTGAAACCTTACAAGAAACGTGGGAGAGGTTCAAAGGTATGCTGGTTAAGTGTCCACATCATGGCATTCCAGATCAGATGTTGGGATAACGACTTTACATAGGATTAGCGGATATCTTGAAGGCGAATGTTGATGCTTCAGCAGGTGGAGCATTTTTGAGAAAGTCATTTAGAGAATGTAAGGTCATGCTAGATAAAATGGCTCAAAACTCAAGCTGGATAACAAGAGACACTACGATCACCCCTATAGTTCACTCAGTAGCATTGGACCCGAATAACTCCATAGCCAAGAATATGACTACTCTGATGACGCAAATGAGTATCCTTACCAAGAAGATTGATGAACCAGGCAGAAGCAGGTACACATAGTTGACACGACTAATAGGGAATTATGTACACCATGCATTAACCAACCATACATGTGCTCGTGGAGTGGTGAAAGTGACAACCAAAACTATCAGGAGAATATGAATTATGTGGGCAACTATGGAGGCTAGAGGCAAGGTGGTCAGAATTGGGGGCAGCAGAATCAGCAATATAGACCAGTACCACAACAATACAATAACACCAATGATTCTGGAGCTATGCGACCATAGGGTCAAGTAGTACCTTACCAAAGGTAACATGGATATAGTCAGCAAAATCAGTAGCTAGCTTATCAATTGCCTCAACAACAACAACTAGTGAGACAAGACGATGGGTTGCCTGAAATTAAAGAAATGTTGCAACAACTGATTGGGTCTAATGAAAAAATGCGAGAGAAGGTGGAAGCATGAGTCAACGATAAAAGGCATTGAGATTCAATTAGGGCAGATATCTATGGCTCTGAATAATCATCCCCAATGGACTTTACCTGCAAACACACATGTTAATCCGAAGGAGTAGGGCCCGAATCAGCTTATGGTAGTGAGTTTGAGAAATGGTAGAGATCTTGATTTGGATCAAGAAATCGCTCGTGAGAACCAATCAACTGAAACACTTGTGTTAGTGCCAATTGAGGTAGATGAGTCAACTGAGCTAACAAAAGTAAGAGTGCAGCCAGCCCAGGAGGAAATAAACAAGGAAAAAAAGGTTGCGGAGGAGACTGATAAAGTGCAATAGAAGGTATTAGAAAAAGTGCCCGAGTAAGATCTACCTCAAGCCATAGGAAAGAAGCGAGCTCCAGCACCCTTCCCCCAGAGGTTGGCCAAATATTAGAAGGATGAGCAGTACAAAAAATTCATGGAAATGCTGAAGCAAATTCAGGTAAACATTCCTCTAATTGATGCTTCGAGGGAGATGTCCGGTTATGCAAAAATGATGAAGGACTTGATGTCTCGTAAGTTCAACTTCCAAGACCTGGCAACTATCATATTGACACAGACCTGTAGTGCTGTTGTGACAAGACCTATAGCTGAGAAGCTATCCGACCCTAAAAGCTTCACAATTCCATGCACCATAGGTAGTTATGCATTCGCCAAAACATTGCGTGATTTGGGGGCAAGCATAAATCTGATGCCATTGTCTATCTATAAAAAGTTAGGCATTGGAAGAGCAAATCCCATATCCATGTTACTATAACTAGCTGACCGAACGGTGAAAATGTCATCAGGTATAATTGACAATGTACTTGTGCAAGTTGGAAAATTCGTGTTTCCAACAGATTTTGTCATTCTGGACTGCCAGGTTGATGAGGAGATTCCCATAATTTTGGGAAGGCCGTTCTTGGCCACAGGAAGAGCTCTAATTGAGTGTAAAATAGGGGAGCTGAAGATGAGATTGAATAATGAATAAATATCATTTAATGTGCAAAAGTCTGTGCGGCGACCCAGTGAGTTTGCAAATTTCTCTTTGATAGACGCAGTGGATGTGATCATGGAGGAAGATGATGAGGCACTTAATACAAAAGACCCTCTAACAATATGCCTTATGAACTTAGAGGAAGTAAATGGCGAAGACTTAGCGGAATGGGTGTTGGCTCTTCAAGGGCAAGGTTACTGGAAAAGAGAGCTCGAATTCGAGCCTTTACACTCGGAAGAAAGAAAGACCCCTCTAGCCAAGCCATCGATCGAAGCGCCACCACAATTGGAGCTGAAGCCGCTACCATCTCATCTCAGGTATGCTTTCTTGGGAGCTAACACCACTTTACCTGTTATTATCTCATCTGGTTTGTTAGATGTGCAGGTAGAACAACTTTTGCAGGTGTTGAAAGAGTGCAAGATTGCAATCGGTTGGACCATCACAGACATTAAGGGTATCACCCCGGACTTCTATATGCATAAGATTCTACAGGAAGATGGACATAAACCTTCTAGAGAACATCAAAGAAGGCTGAATCCTAACATGAAAGAAGTTGTAAAGAAGGAAGTGATCAAGTGATTAGATGCAGGAATTATTTTTCCCATCTCTGATAGCAATTAGGTTAGTCCAATTTAGTGTGTGCCAAAGAAAGGTGGGATAATTGTTGTGCAAAACAAGAACAATGAGTTGATCTCAACAAGAATAGTCATGGGATGGCGAATTTGTATGGATTACAGAAGATTGAATAAGGCCACCCGAAAAGACCATTTTCCCTTGCCTTTCATTGATCAGATGCTAGATAGATTGGCAGGGAGGTACCATTTTTGCTTCTTGGATGGATACTCGGGGTATAATCATATATCTATTACCCCAGAAGATAGAGAGAAAACGTCATTCACCTCTCCATATGGCATTTATACTTTTCGGAGAATGCCGTTTGGCCTATGCAATGCACCCGCAACATTCCAAAGGTGCACGATGGCCATCTTCACAGATATGGTAGAGGACATAATAGAGATTTTCATGGATGATTTATTAGTGGTGGGAAACTCTTTCGATGATTGCCTTAGAAATCTGAAAAGAGTGCTGCAGAGATGTATGGAGACTAATCTGGTGCTAAACTAGGGAAAATGCCATTTTATGGTACATGAAGATATAGTTTTGGGACACCTAGTGTCAAGTAAGGGCATTGAGGTGGACCGTGCCAAGATTGATGTAATAGAGAAGTTGCCACCACCCACTTCTGTCAAGGCAATAAGAAGTTTCTTTAGTCATGCCGGTTTTTACAGGCAGTTCATAAAAGATTTTTCTAAGATTGCTAACCCTTTGTGTAAATTGCTTGAAAAAATCACCCTTTTGTGTTTTAAGATGACTACAAGGTAGCTTTTATGGGATTGAAGAAGAGGCTAGTGTCTGCACCTATCATAGTTGCACCCAACTGGGAGCAACCATTTGAGCTGATATGTGATGCAAGTGACTATGCTGCTCTCAGGTACCTAATTGATAAGAAAAATGCAAAGTCACGCTCGATTTGATGGTTTCTACTGCTGCAAGAGTTCGACTTGGAAATCCGTGACCGAAAAGGAACGAAAAACCAAGTTGCCGATCACTTGTCCAGGCTTGAAGGAGCTGAAATGAAGGTTGAGGTGGAAGAGATCATGGAGACCTTCCCAGATGAATAATTGTTGGCTACGAGCCTTGAGGTAGTGCCATGGTATGCAAACATTGCAAACTACCTAGCAAGCGGTATTGTTCCCTATGACTTATCTTCTGTACAGAAGAAAAAGTTCTCTCGTAATTGTCGCATGTATTTCTGGGATGAACCATATTTGTTTAGGATTTGTATTGATAACATATCCAGAGATGTATTCCCGAGATAAACCAAGCTTCTGTTTTGCAGGCATGTCATGCTTTTCCTTATGGAGGCTATCTTGGAGGAGTAAGGACAGCTGCTAAAGTGTTGAGTCGGGCTTTTATTAGCCGACGTTATTTAAAGATGCACACTTTTGGGTAAAGAGCTGTGATGAGTGTCAAAGGACGGGGAATATTTCCCGTCGATATGAGATGTCCATGAACACAATTCAAGAGGTAGAAGTTTTTGATGTATGGGGAATCGACTTGATGGGACCATTTGTCAGCTCATACAATAACAAGTATATACTCGTAGTAGTGGACTATGTATCGAAATGGGTAGAAGATGTAGCACTCCCAACAAATGATGCAAAGGGAGTTATTGGTTTTCTAAGAAAAAATATCTTCACCCGATTTGGAACTCCAAGAGCAATCATCAGTGATGGAGGAACTCACTTCTGCAATCGAGCCTTCGCAAAGTTGCTGGAAAACTATGGTGTACGCCATAAGGTTGTCACTCCGTATCACCCACAAACAAGTGGGCAAGTTGAGGTGTCGAATAGAGAAATCAAGAGTGTTTTGACCAAAACTGTAAATGCTACTCAGACTGAGTGGGTGAGAAAATTAGATAATGCACTATGAGCCTACCGCACTACATTCAAAACTTCGATTGGTATGTCACCATACAAATTGGTGTGCGGAAAGGTGTGTCACTTACCGGTGGAGCTAGAGAATAGAGCTTTTTGGGCATTAAGGCAATTAAATCTTGACATGGAGGCCGCTGGTACGAGTAGAGTCACAAAGCTTCATAAACTTGATGAGTTCCGTTACCATGCTTTTGAGAGCACCAGGTTGTACAAGGAAAGGATGAAGATCATGCATGATAAGCATATCCAAGAGAGGATTTTCAAACCCGGAGATGTCGTGTTGTTGTATAATTCAAGATTGAAACTATTTCCGGGTAAGCTGAAATCTAGATGGTCGGGACCATTTAGAGTGGTGCAAGTACTTTCAAGTGGAGCTGTAGAAATTGAATCCGATGATGGAACGAACAGGTTTAGAGTCAATGGGCAAAGGTCGAAACATTACCTTGGCATGGAAGAGGAAAAAGTTGTATCGGTGCTTCATTTGAAGGAGCCTCAAGTGTTGAGTGAACCTTAAGTTTGATCGCCTACGTCTTGCCACGACATTAAATCAGGCGCTCGTTGGGAGGCAACCCAATTCGTAGTTTATTTTAGCTTAACTAGAATTTTCTCTTTGTTTTTAGTCACTAACAAGTTTTAGTTAAGTCTTGGTGTTTGAACAGGTAGTGGAGCATGTTGAGAAGTCATTGCACCTGGATTCGGGCATAACTCGGAATAAAAATCACGTGAGTACGCTCCAGACCTCGATGTCTACTCCGTTCCACAAAGCCTAAAGAACAACGGACCCTCCCTACACAGCTCGCGATGCAAGACATATAGCGAGTTGGACCTCACGTTTGGTCAGGCATCGCC
>AWOL01S0481039.1:0-16959 GCA_000715115.1 Nicotiana otophora
GATGACTGTGGTTCCTTAGGTTGTATTTGATGTCCTGAAAAATTTTGAGGCGATATGGGTCTAGGGGCCCGAGCCCACAGCGTAGGCGTGGGCTATAACACATGAAAATATGGGAAACGAGCGGAATTCTAGTTTAATGGCCGCAAAATGGCAAAAGACGAAGAACGGTCATGGTGGGATGGTGTCTGTGGTTCCTTAGGTTGTATTCAACATCCCGGAAAAAGTTTAGGCTATCTGGGTCCGGGGGCCCGTGCCCACGGCGAAAGCGTGGGATATAGCACACGAAAATATGGGAATCGAGCGGAATTCAAGTTTTATGGCCGCAAAATGCCTAAAAATGAGGAGTAGTCTTGGCAGGGTGGTGTCTATGGTTTCTTAGGTTGTATGTGATTTCCCGAATAAATTTTACGTGATCAGTGACCGGGGGCCTTGGTCCACGGCGGAAGGCGTGGGCAAGAGCTCACGAAAATATGGGAATCAGGCGAAATTCTAGTTTTATGTCGGTAAAACACCCAAAAACAAGGAACGCTCAGGGTGGGGTGGTGATTGTGGTTCCTTAGGTAGTATTTGATGTCCCAGAAAATTTTTTGGCGATCCGGGTCTTGGGGCCTGGGCCCATGGCGGAGGCGTGGGCTATATTGCACACGTAAATATGGAAATCGGGCGAAATTCTAGTTTTATAGCCAAAAAACACCCAAACATGAAGAACGGTCATGGCGGGGTGGTGACTTTGGTTCCTTAGGTTGTATTTGATTTCCCGGAAAAGTTTTTGGTGATCCGGGTCCGGGGGCCCTGGCCCACGGCAGAGGCGTGCGCTATAGCACATGGAAATATGGGAATCAGGCAAAATTCTAGTTTTTTGGCCACAAAATGCCAAAAATCGAAGAACGGTCATGGCGGGGTGGTGAATGTGGTTCCTTATGCAGTATTTGATGTCTCAGAAAAATTTTAGGCAATCCGGGTCCGGGGGCCTGGGCCAACGACAGAAGGCATGGGCTATAGCACACGTTAATATGGGAATCGGGCGGAATTCTAGTTTTATGGCCGCAAAATGCCAAAACATGATGAACGGTCATGGTGGGGCGGTAACTGTGGTTCCTTAGGTTATATTGTATGTCCCGAAAAAGTTTTAGGAAATCCGGGTCTAGGGGCCCGGACCCACGGCGGAGGCGTGGGCTATAGCACACGAAAATATGGAAAATCGGGCGGAATTCTACTTTTATGGCCATAGAATGCAAACAAACGAGGAACAACCATGGTTGAGTGATGACTATGGTTCCTTAGGTTATATTTGATGTCCCAAAAAATTTTGAGGCAACCCGGGTCCAAGGGCCCGATCCCACGGCGGAAGGCTTGGGCTATAACATATGAAAATATGGGAATCGAGCGAAATTTTAATTATTGGGCCGCAAAATGCCAAACAATGATGAACGGTCATTCTGGGGCAGTGACTGTGGTTCCTTAGATTGTATTGGATGTCCCGAAAAAAGTTTAGGCCATACGGGTCCGGGGGCTCTGGCCCACGGCGGAGGCGTGGATAGAACATGAAAATATGGGAAACGGGCGGAATCCTAGTTTAATGGCTGCAAAACGCCAAAACATAAGGAACGGTCATGGTTTGGCAGTGACTGTGGTTCCTTAGGTTATATTTGATGTCCTGGATAAATTTTAGGCGATCCGGGTCAGTGGGCCCGGGCACACTTTGGAAGGAGTGGGCTATAGCACACGAAAATATGGAAATGGGGCGGAATTCTAGTTTTATGGCCACAAAACGCCAAAAACCGAAGAACGGTCATGGCTGGGTATTGACTTTGGTTCCTTAGGTTGTATTTAATATCTTGGATAAATTTGAGGTGATCTGGGTACAGGGGCCTGGGCTCACGGCGGAGTCATTGGATAGCACATGAAAATTTGGGAATCGGGCAGAATTCTAGTTTTATGACAACAAAACTCCAAAAAACGAAGAACGGTCATTGTATTGTGGTGAATTTGGTTCCTTAGGTTGTATTTGATTTACCGTATAAATTTTATGTTATCCGGGTCTAGGGGCCCGGGCCCACGGCGGAAGACGTGGGCTATAGTACACGAAAATATCGGAATCGGGCGAAATTCTAGTTGTACGGCCACAAAACACCGAAATATTAAGACCGGTCATGGAAGGGTGGTGACTTTGGTTCCGTAGGTTGTATTTGATGTCCCGAAAAAGTTTTAGTTGATCCGGGTCCAGGGGCCCTGGCCCACGGCAGAGGCGTGCGCTATAGCACATGCAAATATGGGAATCGGGCAGAATTCTAGTTTCTTTGCCACAAAATGCCAAAAATCGAAGAACGGTCATGGAAGGGTGGTGAATGTGGTTCCTTACGTAGTATTGGATGACTCGGAAAATTTTTAAGCAATCCGGGTCTGGCGGCCCGGGCCAACGACGGAAGGTATGGGCTATAGCACACGAAAATATGGGAATCGGGCAAAATTCTAGTTTTATGGCCGCAAAACTCCAAAAAATGATGAACGGTCATGGTGGGGTGGTGAATGTTGTTCCTTAGGTTTTATTTGATGTCCCGGAAAAGTTTTAGGCAATCCGTGTCCGGGGGCCCGGATCTACGGCGGAGGCGTGGGCTATAGCACACGAAAATATGGGAATCAGGAAGAATTCTAATTTTATGTCCATAAAATGCCAAACAACAAGGAACAATCATGGATGAGCGATGCATGTGGTTCCATAGGTTGTATTTGATGTCCCGAAAAATTTTGAGGCGATATGGGTCTAGGGGCCCGAGCCCATGGAGGAGGCGTGGGCTATAGCACATGAAAATATGGGAAACGAGCGGAATTCTAGTTTAATGGCCGAAAACCACCAAAAAGCGAAGAACGGCCAAGGTGAGGCAATGACTGTGGTTCCTTAGGTTGTATTTGATGTCCTGGAAAAATTTTAGGCAATCCGGGTCCAGGGGACCGGGCCCACGGAAGAAGGCGTGGGCTATAACATACGTAAATATAGGAATCAGGCACAATTCTAGTTTTATGGCCACCAAATGACAAAATATGAAGAACGGTCATGGCAGGGTGGTGACTTTGGTTTCTTAGGTTGTATTTGATTTCCCGAATAAATTTTATGCGATCTGGGTCGGCGGGCCCGGGCCCACGGTAGAAGGCGTTGGCTATAGCACACAAAAATATTGGAATCGGGCGGAATTCTAGTTTTATGGCCACAAAACACCAAAGAATGAATAACGGTCATGTCGGGGTGGTGAATGTGGTTCCTTAGGTAGTATTTGGATGTCCAGGAAAAGTTTTAGGCGATCCTGGTTCTGGTGCCCGGGCCCACGGCGGAGGCGTGTGCTATGAAGCACACAAGAATATGGAAATCAGGTGGAATTCTAGTTTTATGGATAAACAACACCAAAAAGCGAACAACGGTCCTGGCGGGGCAGTGAGTGTGGTTCCATACATAGTATTTGATGTCTCGAAAAAAATTTTAGGCAATCCGGGTCCGGCGACCCGGGCCAACGACGGAAGGCATGAGCTATAGCACACGAAAATATGGGAATCGGGTGGAATTCTAGTGTTATGGCCGCAAAATGCCACAAAATGATGAACGGTCATGGTGGGGCAGTAACTGTGGTTCCTTAGGTTATATTTTATGTCCCGGAAAAGTTTTAGGCAATCCGGGTCCGGAGTCCCAGACCCACAGCGGAGGCGTTGGCTATAGCACACGAAAATATGGGAGTCGGGTGGAATTCTAGTTTTATGGCCATAAAATGCAAAAATACGACAAACAGTCATGGTTGAGTGATGACTGTGGTTCCTTAGGTTGTATTTTCTGTCCCAAAAAATTTTGAGGCAATCCGGGTCCAAGGGGCGGAGCCCACGGCGGAAGGCTTGGGCTATAACATACCAAAATATGGGAATCGGGCAGAATTCTAGTTTTTTGGCCGCAAAATGCCAAAAAACGAGGAACGGTCATGTCGGGGTGGTGACTGTGGTTCCTTAGGTTGTATTTGATGCGCATGAAAAGTTTTAGGCCATACGGGTCCGGGGGCTCTGGCCCACGGCGGAGGCGTGGGCTATAGAACATGAAAATATGGGAAACGGGCGGAATCCTAGTTTAATGGCTGCAAAACGCCAAAACATAAGGAACGGTCATGGTTTGGCAGTGACTGTGGTTCCTTAGGTTATATTTGATGTCCTGGATAAATTTTAGGCGATCCGGGTCAGTGGGCCCGGGCACACTTTGGAAGGAGTGGGCTATAGCACACGAAAATATGGAAATGGGGCGGAATTCTAGTTTTATGGCCACAAAATGCCAAAAATCGAAGAACGGTCATGGCTGGGTATTGACTTTGGTTCCTTAGGTTGTATTTAATATCCTGGATAAATTTGAGGTGATCTGGGTACAGGGGCACGGGTCCACGGCGGAAGGTGTGGGCTATAGCACACGAAAATATGGGAATCAGGCGGAATTCTAGTTTTATGGCCACAAAATGCCAAAACACGAAGAACGGTCATGGCTGGGTATTGACTTTGGTTCCTTAGGTTGTATTTAATATCCTGGATAAATTTGAGGTGATCTGGGTACAGGGGCACGGGTCCACGGCGGAAGGTGTGGGCTATAGCACACGAAAATATGGGAATCAGGCGGAATTCTAGTTTTATGGCCACAAAATGCCAAAACACGAAGAACGGTCATGGCAGGGTGGTGTATTTTTTCCTTACATTGTATTTGATGTCCCGAAAATTTTTTAGGTTATCCGGGTCCGGGGGCCCGGGCTCAAGGCAGAGTCGTGGGCTATAGCACATGAAAATATGAGAATTGGGCAGAATTCTAGTTTAATGGCAACAAAACGCCAACAAACGAGGAACGGTCATGGCGGGGCGGTGAATGTGGTTCCTTAGGTAGTATTTGATGTCTTGGAAAAACTTTAGGCGAACCGAGTCCGGCGGCTCGGGCCAACGACGGAAGGCACGGGCTATAGCACACGAAAATATGGGAAACAGGCAGAATTCTAGTTTTATGGCCTTAAAACGCCAAAAATGAGGAACAATCATGGATGAGCAATGACTGTGGTTCCTTAGGTTATATTTGATGTCCTGAAAAATTTTGAGGCAATCAGGGTCCAGGGGCCCGAGCCCACGGCGGAGGCGTGGGCTATAGCACATGAAAATATGGGAAACAGGCGGAATTCTAGTTTGATGGCCGCAAAACACCAAAAGATGAGGAACGGCCATGGTGGGGCAATGACTGTGGTTCCTTAGGTTGTATTTGATGTCCTGAAAATTGTTTAGGCGATCTGGGTCTAGGGGCCCGGGCCCACGGCGGAAGGCGTGGGCTATAACATACGAAAATATAGAAATCGGGCAGAATTCTAGTTTTATGGCCACAAAATGCCAAACAACGAAGAACGGTCATGATGGGGTGGTGACTTTGGTTTCTTAGGTTGTATTTGAAGACTCGAAAATTTTTTAGGTGATCCGGGTCCGGGGGCCGGGGGCCTGGGCTCACAGCGGAGTCATTGGCTATATCAAATGAAAATTTGGTAATCGGGCAGAATTCTAGTTTTATGGTCACAAAACACCAAAAAACAAAGAACGGTCATTGTGGTGTGGTGACTTTGGTTCCTTAGGTTGTATTGGATTTCTCGGATAAATTTTATGTGATCCGGGTCCACGGCAGAAGGCGTGGGCTATAGCACATGCAAATATCGGAATCGTGCGGAATACTAGTTTTACGGCCACAAAACACCAACAAATTAAGAACGGTCATAGCAGGGTGGTAACTTTGGTTTCTTAGATTGTTTCTGATGTCTCGGAAAACTTTTAGGTGATCCGGATCCAGGGTCCCTGGACCACGGCGGAGGCGTGCCCTATATCATATGAAAATATGGGAATCGGGCAGCATTCTAGTGTTTTGGCCACAAAATGCCAAAAATCGATGAACGGTCATGGCGGGGCGGTGAATGTGGTTCCATACGTAGTATTGGATGTCTCGTAAAAATTTTAAGCAATCCGGGACTGGCGGCCCGTGCCAACGACAGAAGGCATGTGCTATAGCACACGAAAATATGGGAATCAGGCGGAATTCTAGTTTTATGGCCCCAAAACACAAAAAAATGATGAACGGTCATTTTGGGGCAGTGACTATGGTTCCTTAGGTTTTATTTGATGTCCTGGAAAAGGTTAAGGCAATCTGGGTCCGGGGCCCCCGATCTACGGCGAGGCGTGGTCAATAGCACACAAAATTATGGGAATCATGCGGAATTCTCGTTTTATGTCCATTAAATGCCAAAAAACAAGGAACAATAATGAATGAGTGATGACTATGGTTCCTTAGGTTGTATTTGATGTCCCGAAAAATTTTGAGGCGATTCGGGTCCAGGGGCCCGAGCCCACGGCGGAGGCGTGGGTATAGCATATGAAAATATGGGAAACGGGCGGAATTCTAGTTTAATGGCCGCAAAACACCAAAAACGAGGAACGGCCATGGTGGGGCAATGACTGTGGTTCCGTAGGTTGTATTTAATATCCTGGAAAAGTTTTAGGCGATCCGGGTCCAGGGGCCAGGGCCCACGGCGAAAGGCGTGGGCTATAACATACGAAAATATAGGAATCGGGCAGAATTCTAGTTTTATGGCCACAAAATGCCAAAACACGAAGAACGGTCATGGTGGGGTGGTTACTTTGGTTTCTTAGGTTGTATTTGATGACCTGAAAATTTTTTAGGTTATCCGGGTCCGGGGGCATGGGCTCACGGCGGAGTCATTGGCTATAGCAAATGAATAATTGAGAATCGGGCAGAATTCTAGTTTTATGGCCACAAAACAACAAAAAACGAAGAACGGTCATTGAGTTGTGGTGACTTTGGTTCCTTAGGTTGTATTTGATTTCTCGGATAAATTTTATGCGATCCGGGTCCAGGGGCCCTAGCCCACGGCGGAAGGCGTGGGCTATAGCACACGAAAATATTGGAATCGGGCGAAATTCTAGTTTTACGGCCACAAAACACCAAACAATTAAGAACGGTCATGGAGGGGTGGTGACTTTGGTTCCTTAGGTTGTATTGGATGCCCCGGAAATGTTTTAGGTGATCCGGGTCCGGGAGCCCTGGACCACGGCGGAGGTGTGCGCTATAGCACATGAAAATATGGGATTCAGGCAAAATTCTTGTTTTTTGGCCACACAACGCCAACAATCAAAGAACGGTCATGGAGGGATGGTGAATGTGGTATCCTTACGTAGTATATGATGTCTTGAAAAGTTGTTTTAGCAATCCGGGCCTTGCCTCCCGGGGCAACAACGGAAGGCATGGGCTATAGCATACGAAAATATGGGAATCGGGCGAAATTCTAGTTTTATGGCCNGAAAATATGGGAAACGGGCGGAATTCTAGTTTAATGGCCGCAAAACACCAAAAACGAGGAACGGCCATGGTGGGGCAATGACTGTGGTTCCGTAGGTTGTATTTAATATCCTGGAAAAGTTTTAGGCGATCCGGGTCCAGGGGCCAGGGCCCACGGCGAAAGGCGTGGGCTATAACATACGAAAATATAGGAATCGGGCAGAATTCTAGTTTTATGGCCACAAAATGCCAAAACACGAAGAACGGTCATGGTGGGGTGGTTACTTTGGTTTCTTAGGTTGTATTTGATGACCTGAAAATTTTTTAGGTTATCCGGGTCCGGGGGCATGGGCTCACGGCGGAGTCATTGGCTATAGCAAATGAATAATTGAGAATCGGGCAGAATTCTAGTTTTATGGCCACAAAACAACAAAAAACGAAGAACGGTCATTGAGTTGTGGTGACTTTGGTTCCTTAGGTTGTATTTGATTTCTCGGATAAATTTTATGCGATCCGGGTCCAGGGGCCCTAGCCCACGGCGGAAGGCGTGGGCTATAGCACACGAAAATATTGGAATCGGGCGAAATTCTAGTTTTACGGCCACAAAACACCAAACAATTAAGAACGGTCATGGAGGGGTAGTGACTTTGGTTCCTTAGGTTGTATTTGATGCCCCGGAAAGGTTTTAGGTGATCCGGGTCCGGGAGCCCCGGCCCACGGCGGAGGTGTGCGCTATAGCACATGAAAATATGGGATTCAGGCAAAATTCTAGTTTTTTGGCCACAAAACGCCAAAAATCAAAGAACGGTCATGGAGGGATGGTGAATGTGGTTCCTTACGTTGTATTTGATGTCTCGAAAAGTTGTTTTAGCAATCCGGGCCTGGCCGCCCGGGGCAACAACGGAAGGCATGGGCTATAGCACACGAAAATATGGGAATCGGGCAAAATTCTAGTTTTATGGCCGCAAAACACCGAACAAATGATGAACGGTCATGGTGGGGCGGTGAATGTGATTCCTTAAGTTGTATTGGATGTCCCACAAAAGTTTTAGGTAATCCGGGTCTGGTGGCCCGGATCTACGGCGGAGGCGTGGGCTATAGCAAACGAAAATATGGGAATCAGGCGGAATTCTAGTTTTATGTCCATAAAATGCCAAACAACAAGGAACAGTCATGGATGAGCGATGAATGTGGTTCCTTAGGTTGCATTTGATGTCCCGAAAAATTTTGAGGCTATCCGAGCCCACGGCGGAAGGCGTGGGCTATAACATACGAACATATTTAAATCAGGCGGAATTCTAGTTTTATGGCCGCAAAATGCCAAAAATGAGGAACGGTCATCGCGGGGTGGTGACTGTGGTTCCTTAGGTTGTATTTAATGTCCCGGAAAAATTTTGGGCGATACGGGTCCGGGGGCTCTGGCCCACGGCGGAGGCGTGGGCTATAGCACATGAAAATATGGGAAACGGACAGAATTCTAGTTTTATGGCCACAAAACGCCAACAAACGAGGAACGGTCATGGCAGGGCAGTGAATGTGGTTCCTTACATAGTATTGGATGTCTCGATAAAATTTTAGGCGATCCGGGTCCGGCGGCCCAGGCCAACGATAAAATGCATGGGCTATATCACACGAAAATATTGGAATCGGGCGGAATTCTAGTCTTATGGCCGTAAAATGCCAAACAAAGATGAACTGTCATGGCAAGGTGGTGACTTTGGTTCCTTACATTGTATTTGATTTCCCAAAAACTTTTTAGGCAATACGAGTCCTGGAGCCCGGGCCCACGGCGGAGGCGTGGGCTATAGCACACGAAAATATGGGAATCGGGCGAAATTCTAGTTTTATGGCCGTAAAATGACAAAAAGCGAGGAACAATCATGGATGAGCGATGACTGTGGTTCCTTAGGTTGTATTTGATGTCCTGAAAAATTTTGAGGCGATATGGGTCTAAGGGCCCGAGCCCACAACGTAGGCGTGGGCTATAGCACATGAAAATATGGGAAACGAGCGGAATTCTAGTTTAATGGCCGCAAAATGCCAAAAGACGAGGAACGGTCATGGTGGGATGGTGTCTGTGGTTCCTTAGGTTGTATTCAACATCCCAGAAAAAGTTTAGGCTATCCGGGTTCGGGGGCTCGTGCCCACGGCGAAGGCGTGGGATATAGCACACGAAAATATGGGAATCGAGCGGAATTCAAGTTTTATGGCCGCAAAATGCCAAAAAATGAGGAATAGTCTTGGCAGGGTGGTGCTTATGGTTTCTTAGGTTGTATTTGATTTCCCGAAAACATTTTACGCGATCAGTGACCGGGGGCCCTGGCCCACGGCGGAAGGCGTGGGCAATAGCTCACGAAAATGTGGGAATCAGGCGAAATTCTAGTTTTTTTCGGTAAAACACCCAAAAACAAGGAACGCTCAGGGTGGGGCGGTGACTGTGGTTCCTTAGGTAGTATTTGATGTCCCAGAAAGTTTTTTGGCGATCCGGGTCCGGGGGCCTGGGCCCATGGCGGAGGCGTGGGCTATATTGCACACGTAAATATGGGAATCGGGCGAAATTCTAGTTTTATAGCCAAAATACACCCAAAAATGAAGAACTGTCATGGCGGGGTGGTGACTTTTGTTCCTTAGGTTGTATTTGGTTTACCGGAAAGGTTTTAGGTGATCCGGGTCCGAGGGCCCTGGCCCACGGTGGAGGCGTGCGCTATAGCACATGCAAATATGGGAATGAGGCAAAATTCTAGTTTTTTGGCCACAAAACGCCAAAATCGAAGAACGGTCATGGCAGGGCGGTGAATGTGGTTCCTTACATAGTATTTGGTGTCTTAAAAGTTTTTTTAAGCAATCCGGGTCAGGCCGCCCGGGCCAACCACGGAAGGCATGGGCTATAGCACACGAAAATATGGGAATTAGGCAGAATGCTAGTTTTATGGCCGCAAAACACCGAGCAAATGATGAACGGTCATGGTGGGGCGGTGACTGTGGTTCCTAAGGTTGTATTTGATGTCCCGGAAAAGTTTTAGGCAATCCGGGTCGGGGGGCCCGGATCTACGGTGGAGGCGTGGGCTACAGCAAATGGAAATATGGGAATCGGGCGGAATTCTAGTTTTATGTCCATAAAATGCCAAAAACCAAGGAACAGTCATGGATGAGTGATGACTGTGGTTCCTTAGGTTGTATTTGATGTCCCGGAAAATTTTGAGGCTATCTGAGTACAGGGGCCCGAGCCCACGGCGGAAGGCGTGGGCTATAACATATGAACATATTTGAATCGGGCGGAATTCTAGTTTAATGGCCGTAAAATGCCAAAAAGGAGGAACGGTCAATGCGGGGTGCTGATGTGGTTCCTTAGGTTGTATTGGATGTCCCGGAAAAATTTTCGGTGATACGGGTCCGGGAGCTCTGGCCCACGGCGGAGGCGTAGCACATGAAAATATGGGAAACAGGCAAAATTCTAGTTTAATGGCCGCAAAATGCCAAAAAACAAGGAACGCTCATGGTGGAGCAGTGACTGTGGTTTCGTAGGTTGTATTTGATGTCCCAGATAAATTTTAGGCAATCCGGGTCTTGGGGCCCGGGCACACTTCGGAAGGAGTGGGCTATAGCACACGAAAATATGAGAATCGGGCAGAATTTTAGTTTTATGGACACAAAACGCCACAAACCGAAGGATGATCATGGATGGGAATTGACTTTGTTTCCTTAGGTTATATTGGATATCCCGGATAAATTTGAGGCGATCCGGGTACAGGGGCCTGGGTCCACGGCGGAAGGCGTGGGCTATAGCACACGAAAATATGGGAATCGGGCGGAATTCTAGTTTTATGGCCACAAAATGCCAAAAAACGAAGAACGGCCATGGCGGGGTGGTGACTTTGGTTCCTTAGGTTGTATTTGATGTCTCGGAAAATTTTTAGGTGATCCGGGTCCGGGGGCCCGGGCTCACGGCAGAGTCGTGGGCTATAGCACATGAACATATGGGAATAAGACAGAATTTTAGTTTTATGGCCACAAAATGCCAACAAACGAGGACCAGTCATGGCAGGGCAGTGAATGTCGTTCCTTACGTAGTATTTGATGTCTTGGAAAAATTTTAGGCGATCCGAGTATGGCGGCCCAGGCCAACGATTGAAGGCATGGGCTATATCACACGAAAATATGGGAATCAGGCAGAATTCTAGTTTTATGGACGTAAAATGCCAAAAAAAGATGAACTTTCATGGCAGGGCAGTGACTTTGGTTCCTTATGTTGTATGTGATTTCTCAAAAACGTTTTAGGCAATATGGGTCCTGGAGCCCGGGCCCACGGCGGAGGCGTGGGCTATAGCACACGAAAATATGGGAATCGGGCAAAATTCTAGTTTTATGGCCGTAAAATGCCAACAACCGAGGAACAGTCATGGATGAGCGATGACTGTGGTTCCATAGGTTGTATTTGATATCCCGAAAAATTTTGAGGCGATATGGGTCCAGGGACTCGAGCCCACAGCGTAGGCGTGGGCTATAGCACATGAAAATATGGAAAACGAGCGGAATTCTAGTTTAATGGCCGCAAAATGCCAAAAGACGAGGAACNCGAAAATATGGGAATCGGGCGGAATTCTAGTTTTATGGCCACAAAATGCCAAAAAACGAAGAACGGCCATGGCGGGGTGGTGACTTTGGTTCCTTAGGTTGTATTTGATGTCTCGGAAAATTTTTAGGTGATCCGGGTCCGGGGGCCCGGGCTCACGGCAGAGTCGTGGGCTATAGCACATGAACATATGGGAATAAGACAAAATTTTAGTTTTATGGCCACAAAATGCCAACAAACGAGGAACAGTCATGGCAGGGCGGTGAATATCGTTCCTTACGTAGTATTTGATGTCTTGGAAAAATTTTAGGCGATCCGAGTATGGCGGCCCAGGCCAACGATTGAAGGCTGGGCTATATCACACGAAAATATGGGAATCGGGCAGAATTCTAGTTTTATGGACGTAAAATGCCAAAAAAAGATGAACTTTCATGGCAGGGCAGTGACTTTGGTTCCTTATGTTGTATGTGATTTCTCAAAAACGTTTTAGGCAATATGGGTCCTGGAGCCCGGGCCCACNGAATTTTAGTTTTATGGCCACAAAATGCCAACAAACGAGGACCAGTCATGGCAGGGCAGTGAATGTCGTTCCTTACGTAGTATTTGATGTCTTGGAAAAATTTTAGGCGATCCGAGTATGGCGGCCCAGGCCAACGATTGAAGGCATGGGCTATATCACACGAAAATATGGGAATCAGGCAGAATTCTAGTTTTATGGACGTAAAATGCCAAAAAAAGATGAACTTTCATGGCAGGGCAGTGACTTTGGTTCCTTATGTTGTATGTGATTTCTCAAAAACGTTTTAGGCAATATGGGTCCTGGAGCCCGGGCCCACGGCGGAGGCGTGGGCTATAGCACACGAAAATATGGGAATCGGGCAAAATTCTAGTTTTATGGCCGTAAAATGCCAACAACCGAGGAACAGTCATGGATGAGCGATGACTGTGGTTCCATAGGTTGTATTTGATATCCCGAAAAATTTTGAGGCGATATGGGTCCAGGGACTCGAGCCCACAGCGTAGGCGTGGGCTATAGCACATGAAAATATGGAAAACGAGCGGAATTCTAGTTTAATGGCCGCAAAATGCCAAAAGACGAGGAACAGTCATGGTGGGACGGTGTTTGTGGTTCCTTAGGTTGTATGCAACATCGCATAAAAAGTTTAGGCTACCCGATTTCGGGGGCCCGCGCCCACGGCAAAGGCGTGGGATATAGCACACGAAAATATGGGAATCGAGCGGAATGCACGTTTTATGGCCCCAAAATGTCAAAACATGAGGAATAGTCTTGGCAGGGTGGTGTCTATGGTTCCTTAGGTTGTATCTGATTTCCCGAATAAATTTTACGCTATCAGTGACAGGGGGCCCTGGCCCACGGCGGAAGGCGTGGGCTATAGCTCACGAAAA
This sequence comes from Nicotiana otophora, assembly GCA_000715115.1. NCBI lineage: Eukaryota > Viridiplantae > Streptophyta > Magnoliopsida > Solanales > Solanaceae > Nicotiana > Nicotiana otophora. Next base: position 13,314 of record AWOL01S0481039.1, read on the forward strand.
TATGGGAATCAGGCGAAATTCTAGTTTTATGTCAATAAAACGCCCAAAAACGAGGAACCGTCATGGAAGGGCGGTGACTGTGGTTCCTTAGGTTGTATTCGACGTCCCGGAAAAATTTTAAGCGATCTGGGTCCGGGAGGCCAGGCCCATGGCGGAAGGCGTACTCTATAAAACACGAAAATAAGGAATCGAGCGGAATTCAAGTTTTATGGCTGCAAAACGCCAAAAAATGAGGAATGTTCATGGCGGGGCTGTGAATGTGTTTCATTAGGTTGTATTGGATGTCCCGGATAAAATTATAGGCAATCCAGGTCCGGGGGACCGGGCCCACGGCGGAAGGCGTGGGCTATAGCACACGATAATATGGGAATCAGGTGGAATTTGAGTTTTAAGGCCACAAAATGCCAAAAAACGAGGAACGGTGATGGAGGGGTGGTGACCGTGGTTCCTTAGGTTGTATTCAATATCCCGGAAAAATTTTAGGCGATCCCGGTCCGGGGCCCGGGCCCATAGCGGAAGGCGTGTGCTATAGCACCTGCAAATATGGGAACTAGGCAGAATTCTAGTTTTATGGCCGTAAAACGCCAAGAAATGAGGAACGGTCATGTCGGGGTGGTGAATTTGGTTCCTTAGGTAGTATTTGATGTCCCAAAAAATTATTTGGCTATCCGGGTCTGGGGGCCTGGGCCCATGGCGGAGGCGTGGGCTATATTGCACACGTAAATATGGGAATCATGCTAAATTCTAGTTTTATAGCCAAAATACACCCAAAAATGAAGAACTGTCATGGCGGGGTGGTGACTTTGGTTCCTTAGGTTGTATTTGGTTTACCGGAAAGGTTTTAGGTGATCCGGGTCCGGGGGCCCTGGCCCACGGCGGAGGCGTGCGCTATAGCACATGCAAATATGGGAATGAGGCAAAATTCTAGTTATTTGGCCACAAAACACCAAAATCAAAGAACGGTCATGGCGGGGCGGTGAATGTGGTTCCTTACATAGTATTTTATGTCTTAAAAGTTTTTTTAAGCAATCCGGGTCAGGCCGCCCAGGCCAACCACGAAAGGCATGGGCTATAGCACACGAAAATATGGGAATCAGGCAGAATGCTAGTTTTATGGCCGCAACACACCGAGCAAATGATGAACGGTCATGGTGGGGCGGTGACTGTGGTTCCTAAGGTTGTATTTGATGTCCCGGAAAAGTTTTAGGCAATCCGGGTCGGGGGGCCCGGATCTACGGTGGAGGCGTGGGCTACAGCAAATGGAAATATGGGAATCGGGCGGAATTCTAGTTTTATGTCCATAAAATGCCAAAAACCAAGGAACAGTCATGGATGAGTGATGACTGTGGTTCCTTAGGTTGTATTTGATGTCCCGGAAAATTTTGAGGCTATCTGAGTACAGGGGCCCGAGCCCACGGCGGAAGGCGTGGGCTATAACATATGAAAATATTTGAATCGGGCGGAATTCTAGTTTAATGGCCGTAAAATGCCAAAAAGGANGCTATAGCACACGATAATATGGGAATCAGGTGGAATTTGAGTTTTAAGGCCACAAAATGCCAAAAAACGAGGAACGGTGATGGAGGGGTGGTGACCGTGGTTCCTTAGGTTGTATTCAATATCCCGGAAAAATTTTAGGCGATCCCGGTCCGGGGCCCGGGCCCATAGCGGAAGGCGTGTGCTATAGCACCTGCAAATATGGGAACTAGGCAGAATTCTAGTTTTATGGCCGTAAAACGCCAAGAAATGAGGAACGGTCATGTCGGGGTGGTGAATTTGGTTCCTTAGGTAGTATTTGATGTCCCAAAAAATTATTTGGCTATCCGGGTCTGGGGGCCTGGGCCCATGGCGGAGGCGTGGGCTATATTGCACACGTAAATATGGGAATCATGCTAAATTCTAGTTTTATAGCCAAAATACACCCAAAAATGAAGAACTGTCATGGCGGGGTGGTGACTTTGGTTCCTTAGGTTGTATTTGGTTTACCGGAAAGGTTTTAGGTGATCCGGGTCCGGGGGCCCTGGCCCACGGCGGAGGCGTGCGCTATAGCACATGCAAATATGGGAATGAGGCAAAATTCTAGTTATTTGGCCACAAAACACCAAAATCAAAGAACGGTCATGGCGGGGCGGTGAATGTGGTTCCTTACATAGTATTTTATGTCTTAAAAGTTTTTTTAAGCAATCCGGGTCAGGCCGCCCAGGCCAACCACGAAAGGCATGGGCTATAGCACACGAAAATATGGGAATCAGGCAGAATGCTAGTTTTATGGCCGCAACACACCGAGCAAATGATGAACGGTCATGGTGGGGCGGTGACTGTGGTTCCTAAGGTTGTATTTGATGTCCCGGAAAAGTTTTAGGCAATCCGGGTCGGGGGGGCCCGGATCTACGGTGGAGGCGTGGGCTATAGCAAATGGAAATATGGGAATCGGGCGGAATTCTAGTTTTATGTCCATAAAATGCCAAAAACCAAGGAACAGTCATGGATGAGTGATGACTGTGGTTCCTTAGGTTGTATTTGATGTCCCGGAAAATTTTGAGGCTATCTGAGTACAGGGGCCCGAGCCCACGGCGGAAGGCGTGGGCTATAACATATGAAAATATTTGAATCGGGCGGAATTCTAGTTTAATGGCCGTAAAATGCCAAAAAGGAGGAACGGTCAATGAGGGGTGCTGACGTGGTTCCTTAGGTTGTATTGGATGTCCCGGAAAAATTTTGGGTGATACGGGTCCGGGAGCTCTGGCCCACGGCGGAGGCCTAGCACATGAAAATATGGGAAACAGGGAAAATTCTAGTTTAATGGCCGCAAAATGCCAAAAAACAAGGAACGCTCATGGTGGAGCAGTGACTGTGGTTTCATAGGTTGTATTTGATGTCCAGATAAATTTTAGGCAATCCGGGTCTTGGGGCCCGGGCACACTTCGGAAGGAGTGGGCTATAGCACACGAAAATATGAGAATCGGGCAGAATTTTAGTTTTATGGACACAAAACGCCACAAACCGAAGGATGATCATGGATGGGAATTGACTTTGTTTCCTTAGGTTATATTGGATATCCCGGATAAATTTGAGGCGATCCGGGTACAGGGGCCTGGGTCCACGGCGGAAGGCGTGGGCTATAGCACACGAAAATATGGGAATCGGGCGGAATTCTAGTTTTATGGCCACAAAATGCCAAAAAACGAAGAACGGCCATGGCGGGGTGGTGACTTTGGTTCCTTAGGTTGTATTTGATGTCTCGGAAAATTTTTAGGTGATCCGGGTCCGGGGGCCCGGGCTCACGGCAGAGTCGTGGGCTATAGCACATGAACATATGGGAATAAGACAGAATTTTAGTTTTATGGCCACAAAATGCCAACAAACGAGGACCAGTCATGGCAGGGCAGTGAATGTCGTTCCTTACGTAGTATTTGATGTCTTGGAAAAATTTTAGGCGATCCGAGTATGGCGGCCCAGGCCAACGATTGAAGGCATGGGCTATATCACACGAAAATANAACGAAGAACGGCCATGGCGGGGTGGTGACTTTGGTTCCTTAGGTTGTATTTGATGTCTCGGAAAATTTTTAGGTGATCCGGGTCCGGGGGCCCGGGCTCACGGCAGAGTCGTGGGCTATAGCACATGAACATATGGGAATAAGACA
>AWOL01S0481325.1:0-14263 GCA_000715115.1 Nicotiana otophora
CTAACAGGACAACTGTGAATAGCATGTGAGGAATGTTCACTATGTAAGCAAGAAAATCATATTTGAGTACTGAGCCAAGAGTTAAGCAAAAGTCAGAACAGGTGGCATTTTGTCCATAAAATTATTGTATTGTGCAATTAATGGAAGGCTTTGGAGAAAGAGATAAGGAAAGATTTAGGGCTTGTTTGGTATGAGTGATAAAGAATAATTAATTAAATTTAAGAAGAGCTTATCTCATGTTTGGTTGGGAGAAAATTACGGTATAATTAATTCCGAGATTAGTTATTCCGGGGTTATAGTATTTTATCCCTATGAAAATGTACAATAACTAATCTCGGAATAATTAATCCTGGGATAATTTCTTTTCAACCAAACGACCCCTAACTGTTTTATCACGTTCTCTAAAATGTTATTTAGCTCCATTTTCCTTGAAGCAGTCCTAAAAGTTGTATGTTAAAATATGTTATGCAGCCCACTCTTTGTTCTGGAACTTATATACAGAGATTAGGGGTGGCAAACGGGCGGGTTTGAGCGGATATGGGGTGTCAAAAATAGGTAATGCAAAAACGGATAAATTATTTGACTTGACTCATATATAATACGGATAAAAACTGAGTTAATCATATTATTCATGCATTTTTGAATATGATCACTTTTGGGAGTATTCATAGTCTCTTAAACTTGAGAAACCCCCAATTTGAGGTTTTACAAATGTAAAAGATAAACACATTAGCTATCCATTGGTTATCCATTTTCTAAGTGGATAATATTGTTCTTATCCATATTTGACCCTTTTTAAAAAGTTCATTATCTAACCCATTTTTTAATGAATAATATGTGTGAATAACTATTTTTTTTTAACCATTTTGTGACCCTAAAGCAGATATATGCTTCAGCTTGATATATATGCATAATTTCCGAAGCATATTTTGTAACAAATAAACATTAATAATATTTATAATCTAACCATGACATCATTTGATTAGAACTATCACGCCTGCACGTTCAGATGATGCTTGCTTTATTTTAATCAGGTCGTTCGTTCTGGAAGTTCCTGTATATATTTTTAGCATAATTCTTTATTTATTTTGAAGAAAGTGGGAAGGGGGAACTAATGCTAAAGAAAGAATAAAGGTTCATGACTTTAGTGTCTCATGTATGGATACTATATAGAAAATAGCAGAATTATAATTAAGGCTTACCTGTATCCTAACTGATTGCGTAAACTAAGATTTTAGAGTTGTCAAAGATCTACATTTTTTGGGGGATGGATGTTAATATTTATTCTTACAAGATTTTATTTTTAAATATTTCAGTAAGTTTTCTCTTAAAAAATGTGTCGATGCGAGTTTCAGGCTTTCTTGAATAACTTTCACATGTCTGTCAATTTATTGCTAGCTAGAAATGGTCAATGAGAAAAATGGACCGATACATCTTGATGGTTAAAATTCATTAATAATAATTTTTCGGCCCCTGTTATTGAAAAACAAAGAAGTGGTATCATAGATGTATACGGGTGAAACCGAGCCCGTGGGACGCCTCGATTTCTGATGAAGTGAACGGAGCAAGATACGTAAAGGCAAGCAACCGGAATCAAGGCAAGGAGCCCCTTGATCCGGGGTCCGGGCAAAACACCCGCCCTCTGGAGTATCGGGGCCATGACCCCCAGGACCGGTTCGAACCCCAAAAGCCTCAGAGAACATTACCAGATAATCGAGCACAGCCAACAAAAGGCCATGATGTCCGCGACCGACCGGATATCACGACGTGGATCTCGGCACATATCGGCGGAGAATCGGTGATTAGTTAAACAGAAGATTTTTACTTTTAATGGAATTATACTTAGGGTAAAACTCCCCTACTATATAAAGGGGGTTCGATTATTTATTAGGGATATTGTAACACGCACATCAAAGCAATATACTCTTTTTTTCTCTATTATTCAAAGTTCTCACTGTTGTTCATCAAATCATCAGCAACGTCAGTCCGAGTTCGATGGCAGTCATTCCATTAAGTTGTTACTAAGTCCGGGATCACTCCTCTTGATTAGTTTGCAAATTTATCGCATCTTTTATATGTTTAATCTAACGAAATTTGTTATTTGTATTGAATTAATCCATGTATCCTTAAAACCACTTACAAATTTAATTGTTATCCCTTTTTTAGGGTAAACAGTTTGGCGCCCATCGTAGGGCTAAGGATAATAGTGGAAATTTAATACAAAATTCCATAACACTCTATTTTACACTTGTTCTTTAAGCTTTTAATTTCGGGTCATATTAAAATGTCGAACTCCCAATCTGCCCATTTGAACGTGGATGCTGAGTCCGGCCACCATGGCAAAAATAACAACGTGGTACCCAGCAACGAGGTGCCTCCTGCTGACCCCAACGGAGTACCGATCGCTGATCCGATCGATGCTAACTCACATGTGGCTATCGAAGCAGACTTGCCTACTAACCCCGAAAACAGTATTTGCGGGGGAGCCCGGTCGATAGCACGGAGTACACACGACCACGAAGGTGACAGGATCAACTTGTGTGTGATATTTGAAATGTTACAGGCTCAACATGCAGTGATAGCCCAGTTATAGAACCAAAGCCAAGTGCACGAATCATCCCGGAAGAACGCCCACAGAAATGAACCGGCCACAGAAAGGCCAGGTGAAGCAGAACCCAGGACCAACCCCGAGATAATAAAGATGCTTGAGGAACTAACAAAACGGATGAAATCGGGAGAAAAGAAAATCAAAGCTAACAACAAAAAAGTGGAGACCTACAACTCCAGGTTCGACCAAATCCCGGGAGCACCACCGATACTAAAGGGCCCAGATTCCAAAAAAATTGTCCAAAAACCTTTCCCTCCGAGCGCAGCAACTAAGCTGATCCCAAAGAAGTTCCGTATGCCCGAAATTCCGAAGTATAATGGGACAACCGATCCCATCGAACATGTGACCTCTTATACGTGCGCCATCAAAGGAAATGACTTGAAAGATGATGAAATCGAATCCGTTATGTTGAAAAGGTTTGGAGAGACTTTGTCGAAAGGAGCTATGATATGGTATCACAACGTACCCCCTAATTCTATTGACTCGTTTGCTATGCTTGTGGACGCCTTTGTAAAAGCGCACACCGGGGTCTTCAAGGTTGAGACCTGGAAATCAGACATTTTCAAGGTAAAGCAAAGAGATAATGAGATGCTCAGGGAATTCGTATCAAGGTTTCAAATGGAACATATGGACCTACCTCCGGTCGCAGATGATTGGGTCGTGGCTTTCACCCAAGGACTCAATCCCCAAAACTCATTGGCCTCACAGCAGTTGAAGCAAAATCTGATAAAATACCCGGCAGTAACCTGATCCGACGTCTATAACCGGTACTAATCAAAAATCAGGGTCGAAGACGATCAGCTCGGGGCCCCTTCTGGGCTCGTTTATATCGTCAGATCTGGTGACAAATCCAAGAGAGACATTGATCGTGAACCAAGATCGAATAGAGACCAGTATCAACCATACAATGGAGATCGAAGGGGTAATGGGTCTGTATGCAACAAAGTGAGAAGTGAAAGAAGGAGTAACCGAGGGAAAAATAACCGGGAACTCAAGAGCAAAAACGGTTTTGATAGACCCATTGGGTCTAAGGAAGCCCCAAGGTTATCGGAGTACAACTTCAACATCGATGCTGTCACCATCGTCAGCCATCAGACGCATCAAAGATACTAATAGGCCTCGACCATTGCAATCTGATCCTACCCAAAAGTACCCCAACCTAATGTGTAAATATCGTGGCACTCACGGCCACAAAACAAAAGATTGACAACAACTGAGAGATGAAGTAGCCCGGTTATTGAACAATGGACACCTCCGAGAGTTTCTGAGTGATTAAGCCAAAAATCACTTTAGGAATAGGGACTCCAACAAGCATATCGAGCAAGAGGAACCTCAGCATGTCATTAGCATGATCATTGTTGGGGTTGACGCCCCCCAGGGATCGATGTTACAACGCACCAAAGTGTCCATCACAAGGGAAAAACGGACTCGATATTATATGCCAGAATGAACCGTATCTTTTAGCGAAGAGGACACTAAAGGCATCGTACAGCCACACAATAACGCACTGGTAATATCTATACTCATAAATAGATCTCGAGTTAAGCGTGTTAATTGATCCAGGTAGCTTGGCCAATATCACCAGATCGAGGGTCATAGAACAGTTGGGCCCACAAGACCAAATAGTGCCTGCAGTTCGAGTTCTAAATGGATTCAACATGGCATGTGAGACCACTAAAGGGGAGATGACCCTACCAGTGAACACCGCCGGAACAGTTCATGAAATAAAGTTTTATGTGATCGAAAGAGATATGAGATATAATGCTCTATTCGGGAGGCTATGGATTCACAACATAAGAGCAATACCCTCGACATTACACCAGGCATTGCACTTCCCCACACCAGGATAATTAAAACAATTTACGGAGAGGAACCGACCGAAAAAGAGATGTTCGCGGTCGATGAGGTGGTCTCGATATACGCACTCTCGACACCAAAGAACTCGAGTTTGGTCACCAAGGAAGAAACAAAATAGCAATCACTGATACCGGCCCCGACCGAACCAGAAAAGCTGGGGACGAGCGAGGATGATGACTACGGAGTTCCTAGATCTTTCATAGCCCTTGACGATTCTGATGCCACCAAGTCAACGGTCAAGGAGCTGGAGCAAGTCATATTGATCGAGCACCTGCCCGATCGGAAGGTTTACCTGGGCACGAGGTTAAATCCCGAGATCAGGAAAGAGCTCATTGAATTCCTTATAACTAACATAGATTGTTTCGCTTGGTCCCATCTTGACATGACAAGGATCCCGACAGAAATAACTACTCACAAGTTGAGCTTGGATCCAAAGTTTCACCCGGTTAAAGGGAAGAAGAGGCCTCAGTCCAAAGTCAATCATGCATTCATCAAAGACGAGGTATCTAAACTCCTTAAAATAGGTTCTATTCGTGAAATTAAGTACCCAGATTGGTTAGCAAACGTAGTAGTAGTCCCTAAAAAGGGAAATAAATTAAGAATGTGTGTAGACTAAAAAGACCTGAACAAGTCATGCCCCAAGGACTCTTTTACTCGGCCCAATATCGATCGCATGATCGATGCGACAGCCGGCCAAGAGCTCCTCAGCTTTCTCGATGCCTATTTCGGGTTCAACCAAATCCAGATGGACCCTGGCTTTCAGGAAAAACCTTCCTTCATCACTAAATACATCGTTCGGATTAAAGAACGTCGATGCCACTTACCAACATCTAGTAAACCATATGTTCGAAGAGCAAATAGAAAAATCGATGGAGGTTTATATTGACATCATGTTAGTAAAGTTCCTGTGAGCAGAGGATCATTTGAAACATTTACAGGAAACCTTCAACATACTAAAGAAATACAATATGAAGCTGAACCCGGAGAAATGCGCATTTGGGGTCGGATCCGGAAAGTTCCTCGGATTTATGGTGTCCAACCGGGGAATCTATATCAATCCCGACAAGATCAAGGCCATATAAGACATCACCGTCATAGACAATGTCAAGGTTATTCAATGGCTAATCGGGCGTATAGCCGCCTTGGGCCGGTTCATTTCAAGGTCCTCCGATAAGAGCCATCGGTTCTTCTCGTTATTAAAGAAGAAGAATAACTTCTCGTGGACCCCAGAGTGCCAACAAGCTTTGGAAGAACTTAAGCGGTACCTTTCGAGCCCAGCTTTGTTTCATACTCCGAAGGCAGACAAGCAGATGTACCTATACTTAGCGATATTCTAGATAACGGTAAGTGGAGTCCTAGTCCGAGAAGATGAAGGTAGGCAATTTACTATCTATTATGTTAGCAGGACTCTAGGTGAGGCCAAAACTAGGTATCCTCACCTGGAGAAATTGGCCCTCGCTTTGCTAAGCGCCTCCCAGAAGTTAAAGCTGTATTTTCAATGCCATCCCATATGTGTCGTAACTACCTACCCATTAAGAAACTTAATGCATAAACCCGAGCTCTCAGGATGATTGGCCAAATGGGCCGTGGAAATTAGAGGGTACGATATCGAATATTGACCCCGAACCGCCATCAAATCGGAAATTTTGGACTTCACGCCGACCCTAATACCCAAAGTCAAAAGAGAATCGTTGTTGAACTCGGGGACTTCCTCAGGGATCTGGACCCTCTTTACGGACGGTGCCTCGAATGCAAAAGGGTTCGGGCTTGGCATCGTGTTAAAGACACCCACGGGTAACGTAGCTAGACAATCTATTAGAACTGTGAAATTGACTAACAATGAGGCCGAGCATGAGGCCATGATTGCAGGGCTCGAGTTGGCTAAAAGCCTGGGGGCCGAAGTGATCAAAGCTAAATGTGATTCCCTCCTTGTGGTGAATCAAGTCAATGGGACGTTCGAAGTGAAATAGGAACGAATGCGAAGATACCTGGATAAACTACAGGTAACGCTACATCAATTCAATGAGTGGACCCTGCAACATGTACCCCATGATCAAAATAGTGAAACCGATGCTCTAGCTAACTTTAGGTCATCCGTTGATGACGATGATTTCAACTCATGAATGGTCGTACAACTCATGAAATCGGTAATGGAAAATGGCCACGCCATCGACAAGCTTAACCTGAGACTGGAGAAACAAGTATATAGATTAGCTGAAGACCGGGAAACTACCCTCGGATCCTAAAGAATCAAGAGTTCTACGCACGAAGGCGGCCAGGTTCAGCCTGTCTGGTGATAACACCCTATTCAAAAGAACATTCGATGGTCCACTCGCCATATGTCTGGTGTCGGGAGACACCGAATACATTTTAAGGGAAGTTCACGAGGGCACCTGCGGAAACCACTCAGGGGCTGAATCGTTAGTTCGTAAAATAATCAGAGGCGATTATTACTAGATCGATATGGAGAAAGATGCTAAGGAGTTCGTATAGAGATGCGACGGCTATCAGAGGCATGCAACGATGATCCACCAGCCCATGAAACTGCTGCATTTGGTCTTGTCACCTTGGCCATTCGTGAAATGGAATATCGTCGGTCCCCTGCCATGGGCACCCGGTAAGGCTCAATTTATATTATTTATGACTGACTATTTTTCTAAATGGTTGAAGCTTAGGCATTTGAGAAAGGTAGGGAGAAAGAAGCTATTGATTTTATTTGGGACCACATAATATGTCGTTCGGAATGCCAGTCGAGATCGTATGTGACAATGGGAAGTAGTTCATCGGCAGTAAAGTGAGAAACGTTGTCGAGGACCATAAGATCAAAAGGATCCTATCAACACCCTATCACCCTAGTGGGAGCTGGCATGCGAAGTCTACAAACAAGACCATACTCCAAAACCTTAAGAAGAGACTGACCGACGCCAAGGAAAAATGGAAGGAAATTTTCCCCGAAGTCCTGTGGGCATACTGTACGACCTTAAAATCTAGTACCGGCCCCACCCCATTCTCGTTGGTCTACATTGGTCGAAGAAGGAGAACCAAGTTTAAAGTTCCGATATGCGACTAAAGATTCAAACAGCGAGGCCATGAGCACGAACCTGGAACTATTGGAGGAGAGGCGAGAGGCCGCCCTTATCCAGTTGGCCGCCCAAAAATAACGGATCGAAAGGTATTACAACCAGAGAGCCAAACTACAACACTTCAATATCGGGGATTTGGTGTTAAGAAAGGTGACATTGAACACCTGGAACCCAAATGAAGGGAAGCTGGGACCGAATTAGGATGGTCCATATCGAATTATCGAGATTACTGGTAAAGGTTCATACAAACTTGAAGCAGGGAATAGTGAGAAACTATCAAACAACTTGAACGTGACCCATTTAAAATAATACTACTGCTAAGGTACGACCCCATTCAATCTTTTCATTACATATATTGCGAATTGGACTAACACTTGCATGCAACATCCAAAGAATGATGCAGCTGTTAGGCCTGAAAGCACTCGTTGCACTCATTTTTCTTTGAATTGGTTTTGTCCCAAATGAGTTTTTCGGCAAGGTTTTTTAACGAGGCAACATTGGATTATGCTAACTTAGAATCAAAAACCGATTGTGAATCAGAATCGATGGTTGCATCAATAGTATCTGATCCCTCTCGACAATCGACTCGAATAGTGGGGGCCATCACCCTCCGGTAATGATTTTAGCAAGGAAAGAAACTTTGTGCTTGAACAGTTCGGGCTCGGTGGATAGGATTTACTATAAGGGCCAAACGATCAAGTGAACTGTGCCCGCATAGACCACGTAAGCCATAACACAAAGCTTGTACATACTCACAATCTTGTATATTGCGCACAAGAATGGAAGAAAGTTTCTACCTTGCAGACACATATTTTGCCCCTTAAGACTATTACATTTTGTCCTTAAGGATATTGAGTCCAATGGCCGCCTCTATCCGGATCCAAGAGATCACCCCCTCTAGGGGACTGTCGTCCAAGGCAAACTCGGACGGCTCGAGCTATCGAAGCTCGGAGGTACAAAGCCTATCAGGCAGTACTTGGACTTAAAAGGCTACGACCATCCTAGAAATGACTCAGAGACATCTGAAGCCCGTAATCAAAACATAAGGCCTACAAAAATTCCAAACTAGTTCAAAGGCTACCCTCGGAAAAACTATAATCTAAAAACATCTAAACAAGCACTTCGGGGAAAGCTTCCGGACATATTGAACCCCCCACAACTTTCAAACAAAATTTACATCGAGAACGAGTCTTGTTCGAACCTCCACTAGACCTTATTTCCATGTTTTATTCCATGCTAAGGCATTTGAAATCTTTGCAATCATAAAAGGGAAGCAAAAAGAAATGAGCTACAAACTTGCTAAATGGAAAAAGGCCTTATATACATTGCAATATAAGTCTTTTACAAAGGCCAACGATAACGACATGAACAAAATGATCAAAATGCAAAAACAAAGAAAACTCCCTAAGGCACCTAAGCGTGATATTCACCAGAACCCGCCTCGTCACCAGAGTCGTCGGGATCTTCTCCATCCTTAGGTTCACTGGAGCCCTCAGAGCCTTACTCACCCTCGGGGACAGCCATCTTCTTGGCCTCGGCCTCGAGCCTTTTTGCGTCTTTGATCTCGGCCGATAGGTCAAAACCCCGAGCATGGACCTCCTCAAGAGCCTCCCTTCGGGACAAGCACTTCACCTACTCAACAGTAACTTTCAGGCGGTCCTAGGCTACCTCGGCATCAGTCCTATACTAGGCCACCATATCTTCAGCATCAACCCTGGTTATTTCCGACATAGACTTCACCGTTTCGATCTCCTTACCGAGGGCATCCTGTTCAACAATGGCTGAGCCTAGTTGAGACTGGAGGTCTTCGATTCATTGAGCATGTGCTTCTACTTTCTCTCTCGCCACTCGGAGTTGGACCTCCACCGATGCCAGCTGCTCCCGGGCAATCTCCTTCTCCGAAGCCAATCGGTCCATTTTGCCTTTCCACCTTTCGTCTATGGCGTTGACTCGTTCATCTTGGCTCGGAGTTGGTCGATCTTGTCAACAATCTACTGTACTTACGAGTTTTGGCCGCTAGTCGCCATGTCTAACTCATCATCACTAACTTCAAATATCATTACTGGTTCCACCAGGTTGGCATGCTCCTTCTGAGCCGCATTTAACTCAGTCCAGAGACTCTTTACTTCTTCTTCACGTTGTTCACTAAGAATCTTATACATGTCATCTTTTCAACAAGCTCCTTGACCTCAGCCTCGAGCTAGTTAACCTCAACACGGTATCGAAGAAAACTTTCATGATGAAGTATCGAGGCCTGTAAAAATATAAGAAAAAGAAAAGGCATGAGAAATATCAAAAACTAAATCCGAAGATGAAAGAGTGTAATGACGCCTTACCCGGTTCAGTGCATGCTGTGCTTCATTAAACAAGCACGTTGTATCCACATCGTTCATTTTCGCCTGGTCTTCTTTGGTTACCAAGCACCAGAGGTAGCTATCTACTCCGACGGGGGCAGAAAGAACCCTTGCATCCTCCGGGACGGTGATGAATATTGATTGCTTTCGGCTGGGATACATGCTCGGGGCGGGGAATCGGTTGATTAATTTTGGGCTCGAGTTCAGCCCGCCGACCTCCGAAGATGGGTCTTTCCTCAGTACCTCCAAATCACCCAACCCGAAGAAGTATTCCATGGCGGTTGAGTCCACATCTTCAAAAAGGTAACAGAGGGAATCGTCCACACCATGGTCCCCTTCGTTGGATCGATCCTTCACCGCTCGGGCTTCCTCGAACATGGACTCGCTGAACGAAGGCTACCCCGAAATTTCTATGATACCAGATGGAGCGGAGCCGACGTCTCGAGAGGTCTGAGCCCTCACATCTACGTTGGCCTCCTGAACCTAAGGGGGATCTGCCTCCGATATTTCCCCCTCGAATACCACCCGATTTTAGAGAAAGGACGGCTCACAGGCCACAAAAATATCACCCTCCCCGGGTTCGTCCCTAAGCCAGAAAAGTGAGTTCGAGTCAGGCGCTCGGGAGCTAAAACTCTCCTTTGGCTTACGGTCCAACCTTCTACTTAGCCTCTTCTTCTCTGAACTTGGGGAACTCGGAGCCCTCCTTCTCTTCTTCTCTCCTGCTGCGACCCCGGGTTACCCCGAAGCGGAAGAATCGACGGACATGTCTTCATCCCCTACTAAAGGCCTAAGCTTAATGGTTTTAGGTGATCCTACAAAAATAAAAGAGAGGGAATGAGAATATGGTGCTAAAAGGGGGAGCCTAATGTTACTTACTCGGGAAAAAAAACTTACCGTGGGAACGGGCCTTTCAGCGGCCCTTTGAGAGTTCGCGCCGCAAGTTCTCGTAATAAGGCATCTGTGAGCAAATGCCCTCGATCCATTCCTTGAGCCAAGGGATGGCGTTTGGGACTCGAGCAAGGGCTGCACCACAGTAAATACCGATGAGAAAAAGGGAGATAAAACATAAAATCGACATTTAAAAGAAAGTTATGCTTACGTTATGCATTTCACTTCTCGAGGAATGTCATGAACTCAGCAAGGATCAAGTCTGTGGTCCTCACCCGGACAAAGCATCCCTGCCAGCCCCGATCCTGATTCTCATCGATGCTTGAAAATGGGGCTTTGCTGGCCTGGCGTACGAGCTTTATCAGTCTCCCCGGAAGATTCGGGGATTGTATAGGCGGAGTAGATGATCGATGGTGAACAAGCAGGAGTCGATTTTCTTCACAAAGAATCATAGAAGGATTACGATCTTCCACATAGATGGGTGGATCTGACCGAGTCATACTTCATACCTCCTACAGAAGTCCCAAATAACCAGATCCACAGGGCTCAGTGTAAAGGGATAAGTGTAAACACTCAGATACCGCTTCACATGGGTAGTAATATTATCATCGAGCCCGGGAATTACTAGGTTATTATCCGCCCAACCGTAGTCCTTACGAACCACAGGAAGGATGGCCTCGGTGATGGGGCAAATGTACCTAGATACTACCTCGCATCGGCCTTACACCGATGAAGGCTTTTCGACCTTAAAGTCATTCGCGACCGAACACCCTTCGGGGACAAACATTTTCAAGGGAGGCTCGGCTATCGGTTCATCAGTAGTCGCACCCGAAAAGGAGCTTTCGAGGTCAACCACATCAGGAGCGGTCTCCTCGACTTCGGTGGTCGACCATGAAAAAGAAGAAGCAACTCTTTGGGGAACAGTCTTGGAAGTCTTCGCCACTATTATCTAGATAAAAGTTTGAAGAAGTGAGAAGGAAGATTGGGAGATGAAGGGTAAAAGCTTGTTGAGAAAAATAAGCGTGCTGGTTTGGGTAGAAGATAAATGCAAACTTGCAATTTGCTGAAAAATATTGAAGAACGAAGGTAAAAATATTGGGGTATGAAGAGAGATAGTGATATAGAAGCTTGGTCAAAAAATGAAAAATGAACGAAGGAGGGGAGTATTTATAGAGGCTTCGTGTCCAGGACGGTCTGCCGATGGCCGGCACACATTTGAAGTCATTATGACGTGACTGACGGGATATTTCGGATTCTTTGTTATTTTTGTCATGGCGTATTGAAGAAGGAATCGAGGTGCTCATGTCATTTCTTGTCGTTTCCCCAAACTTACACTCCGAGAAACGAGGGGACTATCTGTATACGGGTGAAACCATACCCGTGAGATGCCTTGGTTTCCGATGAAGCGAACTGAGCAAGAAACGTAAAGGCAAGGAAACGTAATCGATGGAAGGAGCCCCTTGATCCGGGGTCCGGACAAAACACCCTCCCTCGGGAGTATCGGGGCCATGACCCCCAGGTCTGGTTCGAACCCCAAAAGCCTCGGAGAGCATTACCAGATAATCGAGCACGACCAACAAAATGTCGTGATGTACGCGACCAGCCGGATATCATGGCTTGGATCTCGACACATATTGGCAGAGAATCGATGATTAGTTAAACAAAAGATTTTTACCTTTTTATGAAATTGTACTTAGGGTAAAACTCCCCTACTATATAAAGGGGGTGTGATTATTCATTAGGGACATTGAAAAATACACATCAACACAATATACTCTTTTTTTCTTTGTTATTCAAAGTTCTCACTTTTATTCATAAAGTCATCAGTAATGTGAGCCCGGGTTCGAAGGCATGCATTCCATTAAGTTGTTACTAAGTCTGGAATCACTCCTATTGTTGGTTTGACAATTTATTGCGACCTTTATCTGTTTAATCTAACGCAATTTATCGTTTGTATTGAATTAATCCACGTATCTTTAAAACCACTTACAAATTTAATTGTTATCCATTTTTAGGGTAAACAATAGAGTTTCAAATTACACAGGTGAAACTCAACGATATTGTCATGAAATTTCACTTGTAAAATTTTCAAATTCATGATAATGGTATTTTTTTAATTTCTAAAAAATAGCTAGCTCACGTTATTACTACACCTTCTTGATTTGATAAGGTCCAAATAGATTTTGACTAACCCTAATGGCGCCTGGGTCTAGCCTAATGAGATATTGAGCACCCATCGGTATCCATATTTGATTAAATTTGTCTCCCACGCGTGGATTGATCACATGATAACGCGATATTGCTTAGAATAGAATTTATCTCGGTGACAAGATAATAGTGGAACTTTTTTCTTGTAGGAAGTATGTATAACCCTGTGACCCCTCCCTGGAGAGACGAGGGTCGTGTCCCAGTAAAGCACCCCAAAGATGGTTTGGGGGATCCATCAACGAAGTAATAGCTCGGGATTTTACTTGGTCCTTAACCGTCCCCAAAATATTAAGGATTTACGCATATTCACTACCGCCTGATATTCCTCCCACAAGCAGAAAGTATCTTGGCAGTTATTAACCACTTAGAGCGACGTGTGGAAGTGGGATGAGCATGTGAACGTTAGGCTTAGGCTATAAATACTTCACTCTCATTTACTTGTAACTAATTCAGTTTTCTCTCCACTCACTCGTTATTCATGGCTATTATATTCTGGTCAAGCTAGGCAGTCAATCTACCTTTACTTTGCAAACACAATGGCGCATAATGAAACTCAATAAGTGTGATAACCCAAAATGTCATCTTTAAATTTAATAAAAAATTATGTGTTCTAAGACCTCGAAATGTACCATTTATCATTCCTCGACTTTCGTGCACAGTCCGTAAATTTTTTTGAAAAGTTTTCATGTGAAAAATAAATTAAAATGGGAAATAGAGATTTAAAACTCAATTGAACTGACTTTAATCAACATTTTTAGCAAACAGACCTGGATCAGTATTTTGACAATTCCAGTAGGTCCGTATCGTAATTCGAGACTTGAGCGTATGCCCGGAATTAAATTCCGAGGTTCCTAGCCCGAGATATGGAATTTTGATTAAAATTAAAAGCTTAATGATTTTTAAGAAATTATTGATGTTGGATTTATTGACCACGGGTCTGTATTTTGGTTCCAGAGCCCGGTGTAGGTCCACTATAATATTTATGACTTGTTTGCCAAATTTTGTGAGAATCGGAATTGATTTGACATGATTCGGACGTCGGGTTGTAAAAATATAAGTTTTAAGGTTTTCTTGAAAACTTCCTTTGATTTGGTGTCCGATTTGTAGTTCTAGGTGTTATTTTGGCGATTAGATCGTGCGAGCAAGTTCGTATGATGTTTTTAGACTTATGTGCATGGTTGGTTTGGATCCCCAAGGGCTCGGGTGAGTTTCGGATAGGCCACGAAATGTTTTGGACTTTGGAAATCTGGTTTTTCTGTAGAGTC
>AWOL01S0481325.1:15746-31933 GCA_000715115.1 Nicotiana otophora
AATCTGGTTTTCTGCAGACTTCAGGCTTCTGGTGTGTTCTTCTTCGTGTTCGCGAAGGTACTTTCGCGAACGCGAAGAGCAAATTGGGGAAGGCACATTATGTGCTTCATGTTCACGACATAGCGACCGCGTTCGCGAAGGCTTGAGGTTCAAAGCTTCGCCTTCACTACAGAAGCCTCGCGTTCGCGAAGGGAAAGAGACTGGCCAGGAAAAATTAGCATTCGCGTTCGCGAAGGCCAAGCTAGGCAAGCATCGCATTCGCGAGGTATCCCTCGCGTTCTCGCGAAGGAAAAGCTGGCCCAGGCCCAGAAGGTCTTCATCGCGAACGCGAGGGAAGACACATGGTTGTGAAGGCTTGCCTAGCTTGAGCTTCGCGAATGCAGACGGCTCTTTGCGAACAAGAAGAGCAAAGGTGGCTGACCTACCCCAGGCCCTTTATTCTATGCGAACGCGGGCCTGGCCAAGCGAACAGGAAGGCCACAGGTCCTGAAGCTTCGCGAACGCGACCTGTTGTCTGCGAATGCGTAGGGAAAAATGCCCAATCCCCCAATTCCTTTTCCGTGAGTGCGACTCCACCCCTGCATTCACGAAGAAGGAAACTAGAACCATCAATAGCAGAATTTCAGATTTAGCTAAGGGTGGTCCGAAATTCACCCGAGCCACCCGGGAGCCTGTCCCACCAACAAGTCCATAAACATAATACGAACCTGCTCGAACCCTCGGAACACGTAAAACAACATTGAAACTAAGAATCACACCCCAAGACCAAATTGAATTAACTTATGAACTTTAAACCTTTCAACTAGCTCCGAACACGTCGAGTCTTACTTAGACAATTCAGAATGACACTAAATTTTGCGTACAAATCATAAATCACCATACAGACCTATTCTCAGGATCGGAATCCCAAACAGACCTCAATAACACCGAAGTATACTTAAAACCAAATTTAAGGAACTAGAAAACCTTCAATGCGCCAACATTCAACATTAGGCGCCAGAACGTTCCCGGATCACCCGAAAGTTGATCTGAACATACGCCTGAGTCCATAATCATCATACCAACCTATTGGAACAATTAAATCCCAGTTTCGATGTCGTTTACTCAAAATATTAACTCAAGTAAAACTTGGCCATCTTAAGCCACTATTAAGTAACCAAGTATTCTGATTTCAACCCGAACCCTTCCAAACTCAAACCAACCATCCCCGCAAGTCATAACACACTAAAGGTACATATAGAGAGTCTTAATTAGGTGAACAAGGATCTAGAAAGCAAAACAATCAGTTGGGTCGTTATATTCTCTACCTCTTAAATAAACATTCGTCCTCGAACGAGTCTAGAATCATACTTAGAGTGCGGAATAAGTATGGATAGCAGATCTGCATGTCCTCATCGATTTCCCAAGTTGCCTCCTCGACTGGTTGACCCCTCCACTGGACCTTTACCGCAAAAATCTTCTTAGACCTCAACTGGCGAACCTGGCTATCAACAATGGAAACTGGCTCCTCCTCATAACCCAATCTCTCATCTAGCTTAACCATGATGTAATCTAACACATGTGACCTGTCAGCATGGTACTTCCGGAGCATAGACACATGGAAAACCAGATGAAGTCCCAATAGACTGGTAGGCAAAGCTAGCTCATAAGCAACCTCCCCAACTTGCCTCAACACCTCAAATGGGCCAATAAATCTTAGGCTCAACTTGCCCTTCTTCCTGAACCTCATGATACCCTTCATCGGTGAGACTTTTAGGAGAACCTACTCGCCCACCATAAATGATAAATCATGTGCCTTCTGATCCGTGTAACTCTTCTATCTGGACTGTGCTGTGAGAAGTCCTCCCTGAATCAACTTTACCTTATCCAACCATCCTTCACTAAATTAGTGCCATATAACCTAGCCTCGCCGGGCTGAAATCATCCTATGGGCGAGTGACATCGCTGACCATATAAATCCTCAAATGGAACCATCTCGATGCTGGATTGGTAATTGTTGTTATAATCAAACTCGGCCAGAGGTAAGAATCGATCCCACTGCCCTCCAAAGTCAATCACACACGCTCTGATCATTTCCTCCAGGATCTGAACTGTCCGCTCAAAGGTTGCGTTGCGCTCTACCTGGGTACCAACTCGCTCTATACTGCTCTCCAAAAATGTGAAGTGAACTTAGGTCCTTTATCTGAAATGATGGAAACAGGAACACCATGCAACCGGACAATCTCCTGAATGTAAATCTGGGCCAATCTCTCTAAAGTGTATGGAGTCAACCTTGGAATAAAGTGTGCCGACTTGGTCAGCCTATCGACAATGACCCAAATGACATCAAACTTCCTCAACGTCCGCGGCGAACCAACTACGAAGTCCATAGTGATGCGCTCCCATTTCCACTCCAATATAACCATATGTTGAAGTAGGCCACCTGGCCTCTGGTGCTCATACTTAACCTCCTGGCAATTTAGGCATCTCGCTACATACTCAACTATGTCCTTCTTCATACGCCGCCACCAATAATGCTACCTCCGGTCGCGATACATCTTTGTATCACCCGGATGAATAGAATACCGAGAACCATGTGCCTCCTCTAGAATCTTCTCCCTCCACCCATCAACATTAGGAACACATAGGCGACCCTAGAATCTCAAAACACCATCCTTACCAATAGTAACCTCCTTGGCACCACCCCGTAGTACTGTCTCTATACAAACTAGTAAGTGAGCGCACTTAGATCATCGTACTGACAAACCTTGATCCGCTCAAATAATGACGACTGAGTCACAACACATGCAAGAACTTGACTGGGATCTGAAATATCCAACCTCACAATTCTGTTAGCTAAGGACTAAATGTCCAAAGCCAATGGCATCTCCTCTACTGAAATGAATGCAAACTACCCATACACTTGCCCTTTCTGTTCAAGGCATTTGCAACCATATTCGCCTTGCCCGGATGATAAAAGATGGTAATATCATAGTCCATCACTAACTCAAGCCACCTGCGCTGCCTCAAATTAAGATCCCTCTGCTTAAACAAATAGTGTATGTTGTGATGATCGGTGTAAACCTCACAAGACACCCCATAAAGATAATACCTCCAGATCTTGAGAGCATGAACTATCGCGGACAAATCCAAATCATGTACGAGGTAATTCTTCTCATGGGGCTCCATCTGACATAAAGAATATGCAATAACTCGCCCCTCCTGCATCAGTACACAACCCATGCTAACACGTGAAGCATCGCAATACACAACATACATCCCTGAACCGGAAGGCAATACTAACACCGGTGCTATAGTTAATGCGGTCTTGAGCTTCTGAAAGCTTGCCTCGCAATCATTGGACCATCAGAATGGAGCACCCTTCTGGGTGAATCTAGTCAAAGGTGCCGCAATAGATGAGTAGCCCTCCATGAGCCGACAATAATAACATGCTAAACCCTAAGAAACTCCTGATCTCGGTTGTTGTGGTTGGACGAGACCAAATCTGGATAGCCTCGATCTTCCTAGGATCTTATTTAATACCCTCACCTGATACAACATGCCCATGAATGCCACAGAATCCAACCAGAACTCGCACTTGGAGAACTTAGCATATAGCTTCTGTTCCCGCAAGGTCTGAAACACAACTCTCAAATACTGCTCGTGCTCCTCCATACGAGTAGATCAATATGTCATCAATAAATACAATAACAAATGAGTCAAGATATGGCCTAAATACCCGATTCATCAAATCCATAAATGTCGTCGGGGCATTGGTCCAGCCGAAGGACATCACTAGAAACTCATAGTGCACATATCTAGTTTGAAAAGTTGTCTTCGGAATATCCGAAGCACGAATCTTCAACTGATGATACCAGATCTCAAGTCAATCTTAGATAACACCCTGGCACCTTGCAACTGGTCAAACAGATCATCAATACGCAGCAACGGGTACTTGTTCTTAATGGTACTTTGTTCCACTGGCAGTAATCAATACACATCCGCATACTACCTTCCTTCTTTTTTGCAAACAATACCGGTGCACCCCAAGGCGACAAACTTGGCCTGACAAACCCCTTCTCTAGTAACTACTCAAGTTGTTCCTTCAACACCTTCAACTCTTTCGGAGCCATGCGATATGGTAGAATAGAGATAGGCTGGGTACCTGGCGCCAAATCAATACTAAAATCGATATCACAATCTGGTGGCATGCTTGGTAGATCAGAAAGAATCACATCAGAGAACTCCTGCACCATGGGTACTGAATAAATCATGAGAGTCTCTACAACAGTATCTCGAACATAAGCCAAATAAGCCAAAAAACCCTTCTCGCCCATATGTCGAGCCTTTAAGAAAGAGATAACCTTACTAGTGTACTGATAGATGAACCCCTCCACTCCAATCTAGGTAACTCTGGCATCGCCATGGTAACAGTCTTGGCATGGCAATCAAGAATGGCATGGTACAGAGAGAACCAGTCCATGCCCAAGATGACCTCAAAGTCGGTCATGTCGAGCAACAAAAGATCTGTTATGGTCTCATAACTACAAAAATTCACAATATAGGACCGATAAATCTGATCCACAATGACAGAATCGCCCACTGGCGTTGAAACATATCAAGGAGCACCGAAGGACTTATGAGAGACACCCATATAATGAGAAAATAGAGATAAAACATATGAATACGTAGACCCTGGATCAAATAGTACCGAAGCATCCCTACTACAAATAAAAATAATATTTATGATCATGGGGTTTGAGGCTACTACATCTAGTCTGGATGGAAAAATATAGAACCTGGCTGGAGCGCCACCTAACTGACCTCCACCTCTAGGGTGACCCCTACCCACCTGCCTTCTGCCTCTGATCAGCCGGACGGTTGGTGCGGCAGCTGATACGGTGATCATGGGATGATGGCCCTGCTATACTGCCTTGCCCCGAAGTCTGGGACAAAATCTCCTCACATGACCAAGCTTCCCGCACTCATAGCAATCTCTCGGTGCGAAAGATGACTGGCCCTGAGTCTGACCCTAGGGACCTGACCACCTATTAGAAAAACCTTGAATAGCCGGTGGACAGTAGGAGCTCTCTGAAATGGCGCTACAATAGGGCTACACTAGAGCACCACGAGAAGGCGGTGGTGTTGTATACGTGGTCCTGCTAGACTAGCCCCTCACAAATTGACCTCTACCCCCTAACGGAGCACCACTGAACCCTCCAAACAATCGAGGCCGTTTGTCCCTCGGTGCATGCTATCGGTCCTTCTGACGGATACCCTCGATCCTCTGAGCTATCTCCACAATCTGCTCGTAAGGAGTCCCCATCTCAATCTCTCAGGCCATAGTAACCTGGATACCATAGTGCAAGCCCACAATAAATCTCCTGACTCTCTCTACATCGGTGGGGACTATCATAAGTGCATGGCGAGACAACTTAGAGAATCTTGCCTCATTATCAGTCACAAACATCTCACTTTACTGGAGCCGCTCAAACTTACCTAGTAACTCTTCCCTCTGAGAGGGTGGAATATATTTCTCCAGAAAGAGACGTGTGAAGTAGCCCTAGGTCAAGGGAGGAGAACCTTCTAGTCTGCTGAGAAGATAGCACTGCCACCATCTACGGGCCCTGCCCTCCAGCTGAAATGTGGTGAAGTCCACCACGTAGGAATCCAATACTCTCATGTTGTGCAATTTGTCCCTACAATGATCAATAAAGTTCTGGGGTTCCTCATGTTGCTCACCGCTAAAGGCAGGAGGATGTAGCCTCGTCCATCTTTCCAATAGCTTCTGCGGCTCGCCGGTCGCGATTTGTCTGGGCTCTGGTATAGTCGCTGCAACTGGTTGAGCCTCGCCCGCAGGTAGTTCTCCTAGGGTCTGATATAAGGCAACAACATGCCTTGGAGCCTGAGAAACAGGGGTCTGTGCTCCCCCTCCCGCCAGAGATGTGGCTCGGTCCGCTGGAAATAAACCAGCATGTGTCATAGAGTCCATGAACCGCAACAAATGCCCCATGACCTCCTGAAATCCTAATACAGACGTGAAAGTTGTTGGGGCAGGCTCAGCTGCAGGTACCTCATCCTACTTCTCAATGACAGGATCCTCAACTGAATCTACTGGTGGCACAATGGGAGAAACTCTAGGATGCCCTCGTCTGCTAGCAGGAGTTGGAGCCCTCCCTCGGCCTCTACCTCGACCTTAGCAATATGGGGAGCAACTCTTCCACTGCTGGGTAAATCTATCGTGTGCCTTCTCCCCATCTGTCAGAGAATAAGAGAAATATACTTAGCATCACATCAACTGCATGATAGGAGATGAAGAAAGAGAAGTTTCCTAACGCCCTATAGCCTCTCAAAGATAAATATGGGCGTCTCCCCACGGATCCACAAGACTCTATTTGGCCCGCTCATGACTTGTGAGACCTATGTGAACCTAGAGCTCTCATACCAAGTTGTCACGACCCAATTTCCACTATAGGCCGTGATGACGCCCATCGTCGCTGCTAGGCAAGCCAATGGTGAACTATCCATCTAATTGTTCATTTTAATATTTTTGAAGTCATTGATTTTATTTAATAAAGGAGCAATCAGTAGGTGATCATAATAATGTAAAACATGAAATAAACGAAAGAGTGAAGTAGTAAATTTAATATTTAAGAAAACCATAAAATATCTACTAGAATTTCCCAAAATTCAGTGTTACAAGTGCACGAGCAAACTAGTAGAATATACAAAATCTCCTATACTACTGTCTGGAGTAAGATAGACAGAAAGATAAATACAATAATGAAGAGACTCTGGGTGCTGCAGAACGGAGTAGAGGGAGCATCTCACTACTAAGATCCTACATGATTAGTGCAGAAGTATAGCGTTAGTACATAAATACATATACCCAGTAAGTATCTAGTCTAACCTCGAATAAGTAGTGACGAGGGGTCGACATCGACACTTACTAAGGCTCAATAAATAAAATATAGAAATCATAAGTAGGCATGAAATACAACAATAATAGTGAGATAAGAAACATAAATTTATAATTCACAAATATAATATTAATTTAAAATTTCCAACTATCACAGGCCAAGTATTTAACACATAAAAACCACCAAGTAATTTTCTAGTCTCAGATCAAGAAGAAATAAAAGTATAATCGGACTGCATGCAATATCACGCACGATTTATGCTGAGGTCGTACAACCCAATCCAAAATAATGTGTACACTGCCGAGGGTCAACCAACACGAATCATAGATGCATCTAATATACTGTCGAGGCGTTCGGCTCAATCCACAGGAAGAGAGAATACTCTATGAACTCCGATTAACGACTATTACATAAGAATAATACTCAAAGAAGGCATAATCTCCACTAACAGTCTAGTAATCCGCCAAAACTCAAAGTAATGAAGCTCAGCCTTTACAAATCTTTATCCAATTTCTATTATAATTTAAGTAATTAAATAAATAAGTTGGGTACAAATAATACATGGTAGAGTCCTAAAACTACCCGGACATAAGCATGATTTTAGCTACATGCGGACTCTTGCCACATCGTGCGCACGTAGCACTCACAATGTTAGCAAACAACCATTTATAATACATACGGGGATAATTCCCTCTTACAAGGTTAGGCATGAGACTTACCTCATTTCCAAGTCCTCTTCCCGATCCACAATTCACACTAAAAGCCTCAAATCGGTGCCACACAATCCGGAACTAGCCACATGTTGTACAAACTAATCAATATATGCTCAAAAGTTTATAATCTAACTATTAGAGTAATTTTTCAACCCAATTTGAAAGATTCTAAAATTCGCCCCCAGGACCATGTGCCCGGATTCTAGAAATATTTGTAAATAATTGTTACCCATAACCTCACGAACACAAATATATAATATTTACCCAATTCTATAATCATTTTCGTGGTCTAATCTCAGTTTTATCAAAACCTAGGTTTTTCAACAAATTCCTAAAATTTTCATATTTTACATGTTAAAATCTACCCATAATCAATGTATTTAACTTATAATAGGTAGAAATCACTCACCTTGTAATGCTTAATGAAAACCCTTCTCCAAGAATCTCCAAATTCGGACAACGCAAATGAGAAATGGGAAAAATAAGCCTAAGTCCCGTCTTTAAATCAAGACACTGCCCAGTTGACCCTTTTTCGCGATCGCGAAAGAAGCCTCACGATCGCGAAGGCAAAGCTGGCCCATGCCCAGGAGGTCTTCTTGCGAACGCGAGGGAAGACACG
The DNA here is from genome assembly GCA_000715115.1 of Nicotiana otophora. Classification (NCBI taxonomy): domain Eukaryota; kingdom Viridiplantae; phylum Streptophyta; class Magnoliopsida; order Solanales; family Solanaceae; genus Nicotiana; species Nicotiana otophora. The sequence continues at coordinate 23,978 of AWOL01S0481325.1, forward strand.
CGATCGTGAAGGCTTGCCCAGTCCGACCTTCACAAACACGGTTAGCCCTTCACAAACGCGACGAGCAAAGGTGGCTGACCCACTCTAGGCCCTTTATTCTACGCCAATGCGGGCATGGATACGCGAACGCGAAGGTCACAGGCTCTAAAGCTTCGTGAACACGGCCTGTTGTTCGCGAATGTGTAGGGAAAAATGTCTAGTCCCCCAATTCCTTCTCCGCAAATGTGACACCACCTCCGCATTCATGAAGAAGGAAACCAGAACCAGCAATAGCAGAATTTCAGACTTAGCTCCGGGTGGTTCGAAATTCACCCGAGCCACCCGGGACCCTGTCCAATCGCACTAACAAGTCCATAAACATAATACAAACATGCTCGAACCCTCGAAATAATAAAACAATATCAAGACTAAGAATCGCAACCCAAGACCAAATTGAATCAATTTATGAACTTGAAACTTTTCAACTAGCTCTGAACGCATTGAGTCTTACTTAGACAATTCGGAATAACACCAAATTTTGCGTACAAGTCATACATTACCATACGGACCTATTCCCATGCTCGAAATCCCAAAAAACCTCGATAACACTGAAGTCTACTTCAAACCAAATTTAAAGAAGTAGAAAATCTCAAATGCGCCAACTTTCAACAGTAGGCACTGAAACACTCCCGGATCACCCGAAACTCGATCCAAACATAAGCCCAAGTCCAAAATTGTCCTACAAACCTATTGGAACAATCACATTCGAGTTCCGATGTTGTATACTTAAAATATTAACTCAAGTCAAACTTGGTCATCTTAGGCCATTATTAAGGAACCAAGTGTTTTTAACCTGAACCCTTCCGAATCCAAACCAACCATCCGCAAGTCATAACACAGTAAAAGCACATATGAGGAGTCTTAATTAGGGGAACGAGGATCTAGAAAGCAAAATGACCGATCGGGTCATTACATATACCTTCTTCTCTTCGTATCTTAAAGACTTTTTTTTTCCTTAACGACATTTTAATGATTTTTCTCTTTTTATGTCTCATGCCTCGGTGCTTCATCATGAAAGCTTTCACTGGTCCCGAATGGAGGTGAGTACCTTGAATTGGAGCTCACGGAGTAGGTCCGGCAAAAAGAGATGTATAAAGCTGTCTGCGAGCAGAAGGATGAAGTCCTTAGGGACGTGGCCGATCACCCTACCCTCTAAGCCAAGATTGAGAAAGTCCAAAAGGAGGATTCAAAAGTTAAACAATACCATGCCCTTCTTGTTGAGAAGGTAAATATGATCGAGATTGATATCAAGAGTTTAAATTCAAATGCTAACGCTGATGACACCAAAAAGGATCTGGCATCGACCAAAGTGCACCTCCGAATGATGAGAGAGATGGCTGATGAATGGTCTCGACTGATTGAGGAGCTCCGAGAGTAGAATGCCTCTTCCATTTTAGAATGCGATGTCCCCGTTCAAGAGTACATAGCGCTAAAATCTAAATTAAAAATGGCTTTGAACGAGGCCTCTGAGTCTCAGGACATACTGGCTCAGTACAAGAATGATGTAGAGGTAGCCGAAGCCCGTGTTATAACGAAGGTCGAATATGTTAAGTGGCTATCTCGGAAAGAGACTCTTGAGGAGATCCAAGCCCCGGGGGTTGACCTAGTAGCCAATATCGAAGAAGCAAAGAGGCTCGAAGGAGAGGCCAGAGCGAGGTACTAGCCCAATGGCTCGGATAACGAGCTGGGCTCCGATAAAGACTAGGCGGGAAATGTCTTAGCTTATTTTTGTTTTTTCTTTTAGGTACATGCTTTGTATTTTGGGTTCGTTTTATAGTGCCTCTGTGTGTGTGTGTGTGTGTGTGTGTGTATATATATATATATATATATATATATATATATATATATATATATTCGGCTATTTGTTGTGTCCTTTGACTTTTATGTATTTGCTTATGTTTAAGACTTAAGATATATAACTTGTGTCTCGGACTTAATATATGTCATTGATGCCTTTGCATAGAATTTGACATCGCTTAAATTGTTCAATCTCCCAAAGCAAAACGAGGCATGTGTTAAATAATGACTCTGAGTTGCTTTGACTTCGAATGACTTGATAAAAAATGAATTCTTTCTAAAATATTCGAGTGATTTAATCGGACACACCTATTCTTTGCCGAAGGTGGCTCTTTTTATGCCCGTAATTCGAGACCGATTGACTTGACCGGGTCTAAAGTAATCTTTTATGGATTAAGAATGTGTAAGTACATTACTTTTTATGCACGAACTCAGATGTCTCCGAGCCCTTTATATATTGTGATCAAATCTCTAAAGGCTTCGTTTCTTAAGTTGGTCGTGGCCTTTCGCATTTGGGCCCTACCTTGTAGGCTCGGTGCCTTTGGGATTTAGTAGCCCGATTTTTCCTGACCTTATTGTCGGTTAGCAGTACCCAGTTCACTCCTCAATGGTTTCCGCAAGTACCCTCGTGGACTTACCTCATCACGTAATCGGTCTCTCCAGGACCAAGCACCTTGCTAACGGTATGAAAAACTATCTCCGATAGAGTTTTCCTTCAACCAAGCTAAACCTGGAAGCCTTAGTTCGAAGGGCCCTCAATTCTTTGGGATTCGATGGCAATTTCCCTTTCTGAAAGTATTCTGTGTATTTGTTTCTCCAATCCCAAGTCATGCTTGTTGAGATTACTTTTCCATGACATTTTTCTATCATTGAGCTCATCAATTGCACCACCATTCCGGAATTGATTTCATTTGAGTCGATTGACGACCCTAGATTAGCCAACGCATCGGCCTTGTTATTCTAGTCTAGGGGCACATGTTGTAGAGTCCATTCCTTGAACTGATGTAACATCACTTGTAATATATCTAAGTATCTCCGCATCCGGTCTTCTTTTACTTCAAATGTCCCGTTAACTTGGTTAACAACGAGGAGGAAATCGCACTTGGCTTCAATCACCTCAGCCCCCAGGATCTTAGCCAGTTCTAGACCTGCAATCATAGCCTCATATTCGACTTCATTGTTAGTCAATTTCACAGTTCTAATAGACTACCTTATTATATTACTCGTGTGCAGTTTTAGTATGATTCCCAACCCGGACCCTTTTAGGTTGGAAGCACCATCCGTGAATAGGGTCCAAACCCCTAAGCTAGTCCCCGAGATAAGTAATAATTCAATCTCAACCTCGCGGATTAAGGTCGATGTGAAATTGGCCACGAAGTCTGCTAAAATCTGAGACTTTATAGTTGTTCGAGGTTTGTACTAAATGTCGTACCCGCTAACCTCTACGGCCCATTTTGCTAGCCGACTTGAAAGCTCGGGTTTTGCCATAATATTCTATAGCGGATACAAGGTTATGACACATATAGGGTGACATTTAAAGTATGGTTTTAGCTTCATAGATGCACTTAATAAGGCGAGCACTAATTTTTCTTGGTGTGGATACCTCGTTTCGGCATCACCTAGGCTTCTACTAGCATAATATATAGGAATCTGCGTACCTTCTTCTTCCCGGACCAGGACACCACTTACCGCCACCTCGGAGACTGCCAAGTAGAAGTATAACTACTCATTCGCCTTTAAGGTGTGCAACAAAGGAGGACTTGATAAGTATCGTTTGAGTTCTTCTAAAGCCTTTTGGCATTCTGGTGTCCAAGAGAAGTCGTTCTTTTTTATTTAGTAACGAGAAGAACCGGTGGCTCTTATCCGATGACCTAGAAATAGATTGGCCCAATGCGGCTATCTGCCCGGTCAACCTCTGTACCACCTTGACTGTATCAACCACGATGATATCTTTTATGACTTTTATTTTATCCGGGATGATCTCTATTTCTCAGTTAGATACCATTAAATCGACGAACTTGCTTGAGTCGACTCCAAAGGCACACTTCTACGAGTTCAGCTTCATGTTGTATTCCCTTAGTATGTCGAAAGTTTCCTGCAAATGTTTCAAATGGTCCTCTGCTCGTAGGGACTTAAATAATATATCGTCAATATAAACCTCCATTGATTTCCTTATTTGTTTCCCGAACATTCGGTTAACTAGGCGTTTATATGTGGCACCGGAATTGTTTAACACAAATGACATCACGTTATAACAATAAGTGCCGAACTTAGTTATGACAGAAGTCTTCTCTTGGTCGCCTGGATCCATCTGTATTTGGTTGTACCTGGAATAGGCATTAAGAAAGCTCAACGTCTCTTACCCAGCCATTGCATCGATCATTCAGTCGATGTTAAGCAAAGGAAACGAATCCTCCGGGCATGCCTTATTCAAGTCCTTATAATCTACACATATTCTAAGCTTGTTTCCTTTTTTAGGTACGATTACTACATTATCTATCCAATCCGGGTATTTAACCTCCCGAATGGAACCTATTTTTAAGAGTTTAGATACCTCATCTTTGATGAATGCATGCTTGATTTCAGACTGCAACCTCCTTTTCTATTTGACTGAGCATAATTTCAGATCTAAGCTCAATTTGTGAGTTGTTATCTCCGACGGGATCCTTGTCATATCTAAGTGGGACAAGGGAAAAAAATAGGCATTCTCTTTAAGGAAATCAATGAGTTTTTTCCTGAGCTTGGGAGTTAATCACGTGCCGAGCTATACCATTCGATCTGGTAGGTACTTGATCAATATAAGTTGTTCCAGTTCCTCGATCGTCGACTTGGAGGCATCGGTATCATCGGGTGATACGAAGGATCTCGGGACCCTAAAGTCATCTTCCTCATTCATTGGGCGTTCCTCCTATTTTTCTGGCCCGGTCAGGGTCGGGATCAGTGATTTCTATTTGATACATTTCTCTTTGACCAGCCCCCTACTTTTTGATGTCGTGATTGTAGGCACCGGGCTCTCTTCCTAAACAACGAACATTTCCTTTGCGGATGGTTGTTCCCCGTAGACCGTTTTGATTTCACTTGGGGTTGGAAACTTCAAAACTTGATGCATTATCGACGGCACCGCCCTCATGTTGTGGACCCATGGTCTCCCTAACAAGGCATTGTATCTCATATCCCCCTCGATTACATAAAACTTTGTCTCCTAGGTGATTTTGGCTATGTTGACCGATAGGGTGATTAAACCCTTCGTTGTCTCACACGCCATATTGAACCCGTTTAATACTCGAACTGCTGGTATGATCTGATCTAATATCCTTAGTTGTTCCATGAGTCTTCGTCGTATGATGTTAACAGATCTACCTGGATTAATTAATACACTCTTAACTCGAGATTTATTAATAAGTACATATATTACCAGTGCATCGTTGTGAGGTTGAATGACATCCTCGGCATCCTCATCGCTAAACGAGATGGATCCCTCCAGAACATAGTCTCGAGTTCATTTTTCTCTTATGATAGAAACTTTAGTGCATTTTATCATTGGCCCTTGTAGAACATCTACTCCTCCAATGATCATGTTAATCACATGTTGAGGTTATTCATGCTCGATTGGTTTGTTGGCACCCCTATTTTTGAAATAGGTTTTGGCCTGCTCACTTAGGAATTTCCGAAGATGCCCATTGTTGAATAGACGAGCCACTTCTTCCCTTAACTGTCTATAATCCTCGATTTTGTGACCGTGAGTACCACGATATTTACATATCAAGTTGTGATCCCTTTGTTTGGGATCGGACTAGAGCGGCCTTGGTCATTTGGTCTCCTTGATGCGACCGATGGCTGACATTATACTCGATGCATCCACATTGAAGTTATATTCAGATAATCTCGGGGCATCTCTGCACCTGGGTGATTTGTCAAAACTGTTTCTATTCACCAAACCTCGGTTACTTGGACCCTGGTCGCTTCTCCTATCATTACTAGTTGAGTGGCGATTGGATCTGTTTCCCCTTCTATCCGAGTCGTATGGCTAGTATCGATCTCGGGGTGGCCTCGCTCCTGATCCACAATTCTTTTAGACATGTTGTTCACTTTATTAGGGTAAATAGACCCCCCAGGGAGATCCTAGCCGATCGTCCTCGACTCTGATCATTGACTGGTACCTGTTGTGGACATCGTCCCAGGTGACCGCAGGGTATTCTACCAAGTTTTGCTTCTATTGTTGAGAAACAACCGTACTTCGAGGGTTGAGTCCTTGAGTAAATGCCTGAACGGCCCAATCGTCTACAACTGGGGGCAGGTCCATCCCTTTGCTTGACTTTAAATAGGTATGATTTCCTCATCTCAACTTTGGTAGCATTGGCATAGGCTTTAACGAAGGCATCTGCAAGAATAGCAAACGAATCAATAGAGTTTGGTGGTAAGTTATGGTTCCATATCATTGCTCCCTTGGATAAGGTTTTCCAACATTTCTTCAGCAACACCGACTCGATATCGTCGTCCTCGAGGTTGTTGCCTTTTATTGCACACGTGTAGTAGGTCACATGCTCGTTTGGATCTTGGTTTCGTTATATTTGGGAATATCGGGCATTCAGAACCTTTTCAGAATTGGCTTTGATGCCGCACTCGGTGGAAAATGTTTCTGAATGAACTGTTCTGAATTCGGTCCCTTCAATATCGAAGGCGCTCCTGGGATCTGATCGACCCTTGAATTCTATGTCTCCGCCTTCTTGTCATTTGCCTCTATTTTCGTTTTGCCGAACTTCACCCGTTTCGTCAGTGCTTCGAGCATTTTCATTACCTCGAAAGTTTCTCTGAGTCCGAACCCGTCTGGTTATGTGACAATCCGCTCTTCTCTTCGAATATCTTCTCCAACCCGCTCAGGTTCAATTGTGTTCTGTGCATGATTTTGACTCTACAGTTGTGCTTTTGCCACTTGTTGAGGTGGTGACATCTAAAAATCAAATGTAAGCTAACTCCATCACCTCCTCCTTCAGGCGCTTCTCGAGCCGATGGCTGGGGTGCCCTGCAAATGTTGTTTTCGGGATCACTCGGTAGGCTGATATTGATAGCAACTTGTGAATTGGCGTCGACTGGATCAGTGATTGGAACGCCATTAGGGTTGACAGGGGGAACGTCGTTGCTTGGTACCACGTTATTATTTTCACCGTGGTAGACTGGCGCGACGTCAATATTCAAGTAAGCAGACTGAGAATTTGACATTTTGAATAATCCTGAAATCAAAATTCAAAGAGCAAGTGTAAAATAGGGTGTGTTATAAAGATTTATGTTAAATTATCAATATTATCCTTCGCCCCACGGTGGGCGCCAAACTTATTACTCTTAAAATGAGTAACAATTAAATTTGTACACGATTTAAAGGATACGTGATTTGATTTAATACGAATGATCAAAGAACAACAAATAATTAAATTAAAGGAAAGCAAAACAATTAAACCAAACACTACAAAGTAATTGAGCCTGGCGTTAAACTTGAACGTTAAAAACTAGTCCCAATTGGTCCCTCAGAATGGAGCTCGATTTCAGTTGAATGAGATAATAGCTGAAGAACACTTGAACAATTAGTAAAGACAAACGTAAACTTTATTGCTTTAATATATGTGCAAACAATGGTAAAAAAAATAAAAAGGTTCTCCCTTTATATCGTAAGGGAATTTCGATCCTAGTACAAGTCTAAACAATGTAGTTGATATGGGACGTGACCTGTGCCGAGATATCCGGTTGATGGCGGATATTTGGGCTCCTCATTCGTCCTCTCTAACCGTCTTCCTTTTAACCTCGATTCTTTGTTTTGCTTGAGCTAGATTCTTTCCATGTCCGGCCATGCTCGATTCTTGACGTGTCATTCTTCCCCCCGGGCTCTGATTAGTGGGCGCCCTCGGCTTTACCCGAGCCAGCGTCGAACCACATTGTCTCTCGTTTCTTCATCGGGTAATGGGAGGTAATTTTATCCTCGATTTTACCCGTACACATAAAGAAATGAAATATTTTAAAATTTTATGGTTTTAAACATACTATATATATAAGTGGCTATAAGACTTTTGAAACTAAATAGTTTTAAACAAGCCATAACATTTGCGTGGCTATAAAAATATCCCGTTA
>AWOL01S0481689.1:585-13182 GCA_000715115.1 Nicotiana otophora
ATAAAATAGGAATTCAGGATGATTCCCTGATTTTCGTATGTCCACCCATCTGCATATATTCGTGCGACCGGCCCTGAATTTCCTAAACTTTTACGGCCCCACAAAAAATGACCTAATGAACAATAGTCATCGCTTCTCCATGACTGTTCCTCATTTTTTAGCGTTTTAGGGTTATAAAACATGAATGCAGGACGATTTCCAGATTTTAGTGTCCCATAGTCCACGCCATCTGCATGAATTCGGGTGTGTTTACCCATAAAATGATACAATTAAATTTATGTGATTTATAGTCAAGGAATCGATTTGATCCCACAATGATAAATAAATTAAATAAAAAATACAAGAATTAGCAATAAAATCAAGATAAGACAGTAGATAGCTTGGTTCCAGAAGCAGAGCTTCCGAAGGCAATAATAAGAATATTAGTAGACGACAAATAAAGTGTTATTAAGCTTTAGAATAATATGTAGCATAAGTATGTCACAGAATTCATGTCCTTACAAGGGCGGTTGAAGTCACTATTTATAGTTACCCCTAGGGAACAAGGTCCTAGGATCAAGCCACTCTTAAATAATAATTATGGGCGCCATTGAAGAATGTGTAACGACAGGCTATGAACACCAAAATTCTCTATAACGGACTGTGTATTTAATACTACAGAATATTCTTCATTGAATGCTATCGGGTGACTGGCATTCGTTTGTCTTCATTATGAATATTCTCTTCGGGGCTTCTCGGTGCCAACCGAAGCTGCTGCCCTTGGTCTGGATTTCTACATGCCTCGCTTTCTATCTATCCCCGGTTTCACATGTCACTCTATTATTTGAGTATTTAATACGAACCTATTGTATCCTATACAGATAGTCCCTCTGCTTTCCGGTGGCACATCTTTGTGTCATCTGGAAGTTGGTGAAGATACCTTTCTTGGCCGAAAATTTTCTGATCCCCTCTGGAAAGTTTCTGACGCTCGATTAGACGCACACCTCTCTGCATTTAATGCCCCAAACACGCGTCACTACACGATTTAGAAATAGTTTCACCACTTCTCGAGGTAATCATGGCCACAAGTTTAGCCGCATATTCCTTTACTTATACGCCTCATTCTTCTTCTTTTACACTTCACAGTTTTTCAAAACTCTCTCAACTTCTTTGCATTCAACTCTTTCTTGCTTTCACTCCTCCTTAACCTTCTTCTTCGAAGAATTATTACTTCTTTGTACTAACTATGACCTCCTTTTCCAAGAATTCAAGCTCTTTAAAAAACAAAGAAAGCACCGTTAATGCTGCTGGCGTGTACCCTTCTTCCATCCGTCCCTCCTACAATGATCACCATTATTCCCGGAAGTCTTAGTACAACCAAGGACTTTGAAGATAAGTTTCCTTCTGCTAACTCCTGTACAAGGGTTGTTGGTGTGTACCCTTCCATCTGTCCTTCTAGCATTCTTGCTGTGAAGAAAGACTATGGCTGCCATGATTTGAACATTATCTCTCTCGATTTGGCCGAGCGAGTAACCATCCCTAAGAAGAGTTTTATGTATGTTTACTTGTACTGCTTCACTTTGGGTCCATTCTCATTGAGCTGGGGACTTGACCCCATAATCTTGGAGGTTTGCTTCCATTATCAAGTTTGCTTGGCACAGGTAGTCCCTTCTGTGTGGCGGATGGTAGCATGTCTTTGGAGGCTATGCCAGGAGACGGGGGTGGAGCTCTCCTTGGCTCGAATGATGAACCTTCAATCCCCTAAGATTTTCCGTGGGGGAGTAATAAGCTTTAGGAAACGTGGTCACCATGCTTTGCTCACCAGCATGGATGATGACAACGACGTGTATGGATGGAGCGGTTTGTTGTAGTTTCCACCAGGGACATCATCCCGGCCACAAGTCCATCTTTCCCTGAGTCATTGACTCGTACGCGTAAGTTCAATGTCTGTCATTTCCTTGATTAAAGGTTTTTTTGTGCTGTTACCGATCCTTCTCTTTTCACTACTTCAACAACTCAGTGGACACCACCAAGGGTTGAAGGCTTGGACCAGTGGGTCCAGAAGTTTTTTGATATTCCCACGTATGAGACCCATTGGTGGAAAGAACTAGCCCTCAAATACGAGTGTAAGGCCAAAAATCATGGTAAGTTGATTCTCAAACTAATCTTGTTTTTACCTCACGTATATGAAAATTGGCTAACTGTTGAATTCAGGTCTTCCTCATGCCTCTGTTACAGTCCCCGAGGAGGACATTTTAGCTGATCCCGCAGATGCGGCGAGGTTGGTGCAGAAGGTTTTACCCGAATGGGCGCCATCAGACCTGCTTCCGATGCAGGTGCTTCCTCTAGGAGTCCTCGGCTGAAGAACAAGCAACAAAGAAAGCGACGTTCCTCTACGGTGGAGGGTAAAAATAAAAAGGTGAAGAATATCGTGCCCGAGCCAGCCCCAGCCACTATGGTGGTTGATGATGATGGATGAGCCAATGAAGAAGGAGCTTCCCTACGGAAGAGATGACGACTTTCATCGGCTCAACAAAATGCTCAATCTGAAGAGCTAATAACACCAATTGAGGATGACGTCCAAGCGCTCTAGAAGAGTGTGATATAGTGGAGGATACCAATTCTCGCTTACAGAGCCTCTTCCGTCTTCGGTTGATGAGCAACCAATAACCAGTACTACTTTTGCCAAAGATGCTTCTCAACGCATAATGCCATCAACTTCATATCCTTATTCGCCAGCCATGCCTTCACCACCAGCAACTACTACATCATCCCCACCAGCTACAGACACCCGATAGGAGGATGGCCCCCCTCCCCCGTCCCTAGATCATCAGAATTTGGGGTATAATTATTCGCCCCCTCTATAAATCCTCAGAGGAGGAGGAGCGTCTCCCTCTCGGTCTCTACAGAATGCCATCTGCTGTCCCACCGATGGAACTTGCCAATTACCTAAAGCTAGTGGCTTCAAAAAACATATAAGGATAAAATACACTCTCTTTTAGGGGAGTGTATGATAAACAATGCCATGCACAATGCAACAGCGATATAATATTTGTTCTTTTTATTGCTTCCTTTTGTATTGTTATGACAAGATTTCTGGTTTTATTTTTTGCTTTGCAGGCTAACTTCCATGCTTCTGAGGGCCTTCAGAGTTTGATCCTCGATAAAGAAAAACTCACGTCCGAGAAGGATCAACTGTTGGCCGAGCGGATCAAATTGCTTCTCACCTCCCGGCACTGGAAGCACAAGCTGCCAAAGTCACTGAGTTGGAGGCTCGGTTGCAGCAGAGTGGACAGGAGGTGATGACCCTCAACTAAGATGCCTCCCTGTTAAAGGTACAATTTTAAGAGGCCAAGGCAAAATGGTCTGAGGTCCAAAATGCTATTCTTGCTGCTGTCGAGCGCGAGGCTGCCTCTACTGAGAGATTGAATAATTTGGAGGCGCCCTTGAACTCCAAAGCTGAAGAAGCTGCTTCTACTAAGGAGAAGCGTGCCCAGATGGAAGATAAGTATAAGAGGGTCATGTAGCATAATAAAGTTTATAACTCCACTATCCATGACCTTGATATTAGCCTTCAGGACCAAGATCCGAGCAGAATATCCTTTTAACCGAGGTTGATCAACTTAAGTCAGAGCTTCAGCACCGAGCGGATTCCCTCATTGTTGAAAAAATATATTCTATGTATAGCATGGGGAGAAAAACCTTGGAAGATACCAAAATGAGCGTCATTGATTTTGATGCCGAGATTGCCAAGGCTCGTGAGCTGGAGTCAACTACCCAAAGGGGCCTCCCAGTTCAACCTATTGCAACTAACTCTTCTGGTTCCGGTTCCGAGTTATCGGGAAATGAGGAAAAATGTGAAGGGGATGCAAATGAAGGCCTAGGTCCCAAACTAGCGGCAGATTCACCTTCTTCTCTTGGGGGCGAAGACGCTTCTCTTCCCCCATGTTTTGGGGATGCAGTAGTTTAGTTTTTGGCTTTCTTTACCCTTTGTTTTTTGTTTCATATTTTTGTACTTATGCTGCTTGGCACGTTTGTTATTTAAGAGTTCTTTTTTGGTTTAAGCATTGTGCAAATGTTTCTATTTGCGTCAAGTTATGCAAGGCTTCAGGTGCGTTTTCCCCCGACAATATTTGGGTTCTAGGCATAAATTCTTTCGGAACCATCCCTTTACTGTGAGGGTTTCATAAGAGAGGTCCCTCTTATGTTTACTGTGCTCTTGAAGAAGACGTCTCCTGTTCATTCCGGCACTAGCATTGGAAGTACTTGATTAACTTTCCAATTATAAAATTTATTCATCGTTTGGACAAGAAAAAAGATAAAAATAAAAGGACTCTACTTCATTCCTTCCATTTTTAAAAGTACATAAGCATTCGTTGTGCTGAAAAGAAAATTCCCATTACTTGTGGCTAACTTGTACAACTTGTTTTTACGGGGCTGGCCGTGCATCCCCAGTCTCGATGGTACATCTTTGTTCACGGATTTCATAGTCCCGATTTATGTGGCAGTCTAGTTGCCGTATTCTCATATCATTCCCCTCAGTGTTCGAATGTGAATTGGAACACTGGAAGTCTTGCTCCTTTAAAGATCCCAATAGTGAATGGTTGGATAATCTTTGGTCCGATGGAAAGCTTCATTTCTCGTTAGGAACTTTGCTATAGAGCCAAAGATTATCTAACCAACCCCCAGTGGCTCGCACTCGTGAACGGACGAGTAACCTTTGGTACGACAGCAAACCTGATTTCCCGTTAGGAACTTTGCTACCGAGCAATAAATTATCTAATTGTCCCGTGGTGGTTCACTATTTTCATGCCTTGCCGTTTAAAGGTCTTATTTTTGCTGATGATGCTTCCTTCGTAGTATGCTTTCCATTGCTGTCTTATTAAAAACCTTGCCAAAAACCATATTTAGACAAACACCGGACAAAGGGAAAAGGAGTGCAGCACATACTTTCAGTATAGGCGTTGTTCATCAGCTATAGTACCTTTTGCGATGTGCCACATTCCAGTTGCTCGGCAATTTTACTCCGTCTTGATTTTTCAGTTCATATGATCCTTTCCCGGTGACAGCTGAAACCCGGTAGGGTCCTTACCACGTCGGACCCAACTTTCTTGCGTTGAGCTCTCGTGTATTTTGAGTGACTTTCCGTAAAATCAAATCACCCACTTTGAAATAATGGAGATTGGCTCATCTATTATAATATCTTTCCATTCTTTGTTTTTGGGCCGCCATCCTTATATGTGCCAAGTCCCTGCATTCGTCGAGCAGCTCCAATCTGACCTATAATGCTTTGTTGTTTGCTTCTTCGTCTGCCTGGAAGTATCTCATGGTAGGTTCTCCCTCTTCCACCAGGATCAGGGCTTCTGCTCCGTATACAAGAGAGAAAGGCGTCTCTCCCGTGCTTGATTTGGCCATTGTTTGGTACGCCCATAGTACTCCCGGTAACTCTTCCGGCCATTTGCCTTTGGCTTCTTCTAATCTCTTTTTTTGATTTTGAATAATCACTTTGTTTGTCAATTCTGCTTGGCCGTTTGTGCTTGGATGGGATGTAGAAGATGTGATTCTTTTGATTTTCAAGTCTTCAAGGAATTTTGTGACCTTTGCGCCTATAAATTGTGACCCGTTGTCGCAGGCTTTTTCCTTTGGTATCCCGAACCTGCAAATTATATTCTCTCACAGGAAATCGACCACTTCGTGCTCGCCGATTTTCTGCTAGGGAAGTTTGCCTTTGGGTTTTCGAGATGTTTTCCATGCTCAAGATAGTCGATGATCTCATTTCTCCAATCCCAGACCAAATTAGACGCGTTTACTTCATAATAATCGTCACGTCCAATTTTGAATGCATAAGCTGCACGACTGTACCAGAGTCTGATCTCTTCATTTTTATGGACGAGCCCAAATTGTCCAGTGTGTCTGCTTCCGTGTTTTCTTCTCTCGAGATGTGGGTGATTCACCATTCCTTGAACCATGCGAGCAGAATTTGGACTTTCACTACATATTGTTGGCTCTTTGGTGTCAAAGATCTCATATACCTTATTTACTACCAGTTGGGAATCATATTTAATTTCTATGACCTCAGAGTCCAGTCCCAGGACCAGCTCAAGTCGTGAAATCAAAGCCTCATACTTGGCATCATTGTTAATCAAGGGAACAGTTCTTATGGCCTTCCTCAGGGTTTCTCCCGAAGGCGTGATCAATACTACCCCGAGCCCGGGCTCTTTCACGTTGGAAGATCTGTCAGTGAATAAGGTCCATACTCCCGATGTCATTTCAAACACCATCATTTCTCCTTGGGGGACAAAGGTAGCAGTCTAGGACTGAAATCGGCCACAAAGTCCGCTAAAACTTATGACTTGATCGCAGTCCTGGGTTTATACTCTATGTCAAATTCACTAATTTCGACTACTTATTTTTCCCAGTCAACCTGAAAGTTTAGATTTGTGAAGGATATTCTGCAGGGGAAAGGTTGTCACCATGGCTATCGGGTGGCATTAAAAATAGGGCCTAAGCTTTCGAGTGGCGACTACGAGAGCTAAGGCCAATTTTTCGAGGTGTAGGTATCGAGTTTACGCTCCCGTTAAAATTTTACTAACATAATGGATAAAAGATTGTGTACCTTAATCTNGTTATTCTCTCACAGGAAATCGACCACTTCGTGCTCGCCGATTTTCTGGTAGGGAAGTTTGCCTTTGGGTTTTCGAGATGTTTTCCATGCTCAAGATAGTCGATGATCTCATTTCTCCAATCCCAGACCAAATTGGACGCGTTTACTTCTAATAATCGTCACGTCCAATTTTGAATGCATAAGCTGCACGACCGTACCAGAGCCTGCTCTCTTCATTTTTATGGACGAGCCCAAATTGTCCAGTGTGTCTGCTTCCGTGTTTTCTTCTCTCGAGATGTGGGTGATTCACCATTCCTTGAACCATGCGAGTAGAATCTGGACTTTCACTACATATTGTTGCCTCTTTGGTGTCAAAGATCTCATATACCTTATTTACTACCAGTTGGGAATCATATTTGATTTCTATGACCTCAGAGTCCAGTCCCAGGACCAGCTCAAGTCCTGAAATCAAAGCCTCATACTTGGCATCATTGTTAGTCAAGGTAACAATTATTATGGCCTTCCTCAGGGTTTCTCCCGAAGGCGAGATCAATACTACCCCGAGCCTGGGCCCTTTCACTGTATGTCATTTCCAACACCATCATTGCTCCTTGGTGGAGAAAGGTAGCAGTCTAGGACTGAAATCGACCACAAAGTCCGCTAAAACTTATGACTTAATCGCAGTCCTAGGTTTATACTCTATGTCAAATTCGCTCATTTCGACTACTTATTTTTTCCAGTCAACCTGAAAGTTTAGATTTGTGAAGGATATTCTGCAGGGGAAAGGTTGTCACCATGGCTATCGGGTGGCATTGAAAATAGGGCCTAAGCTTTCGAGTGGCGACTACGAGAGCTAAAGCTAATTTTTCGAGGTGCGGGTAGCGAGTTTACGCTCCCGTTAAAATTTTACTAACATAATAGATAGAAGATCGTGTACCTTAATCTTCACAGAGTAAAACGTCACTTACCGCTACCTCCAATACCACTAAGTAAATCAGCAACTGTTCGCCTTCCTCCGGTTTCGATAGTAACAGAGGGCTTGATAAATACCTTTTCAAATATTTTAAAGCCTGATGGCGTTCTGGCGTCCATTCGAAGTTGTTCTTCTTTTTTAGAAGTGAGAAGAAGTGATGACATTTTTTCGAAGACTGGGAAATGAACCTGCTTAAAGCGGCCAGTCATCTTGTTAACCTCTGAACCTCTTTCACAATTTGATAGTTGTTTGGGAATGTCTTGGATGGCTTTAATTTTGTCGGGATTGACTTCGATCCCCCTTTGTAACACCATCAACCCCAAAAACTTACCGGAGTTGACTCCGAATGCACATTTTTCGGGGTTAAGCTTCATGTTGTGCTTCCTTATGACGTCAAAGGTTTCTTGGAGGTGTTTAAAATGATCACATGCGTTCAAAGACTTAACCAACATATCTTCTATTTAAACTTCAATTTTTTCCCTTATTTGTATTTCAAACATTCTATTCACAAGCCTCTAATAAGTGGCTCTGGCGTTCTTAATCCCGAAAGGCATCTGTTAACCTATAAAATGATACAATTTAATTTGTTTGTGGTTTATAGACAAGCGAATCTATTGGATTCCAAAATGATAAATAAATTAAACAAAAATACAAGACTTAGTATTGAAATCGAGATAAGATAGTAGAGCTTCCGAAGCCAATAATAAGAATATCAGTAGATGACAAATAAAGTGTTATTAAGTTTTAGAATAATATGTAGCATAAGTTCGTTAGAAAATTCATGCATTTACAAGGGCCGTTGAAGTCATTATTTATAGTTACCCCTAGGGAACAAGGTGTTAGGATCAATCCCCTCTTAAATGAAAATTATGGGAGCCGTTGAAGAATATGTAATGGCAGGCTATGAATAACAAAATTCTCTATAACGGACTGTGTATTTAATACTACAGAATATTCTTTATTGAATGCTATTGGGTGGCTGACATTCATTTGCCTTCACTAACAATATTCCCTTCGGGGGCTTCCCAGTGCCAACCGAAGCTGCTGCCCCGGGTCTTGATTTATACTTGCCTCATTTTCTGTCTATCACCGGTTCCACGTATCGTTTTATTATTGGAGTATTTAATACGAACCAATTTTACCCTATACAGATAGTCCCCCTGCTTTCCGGTGGCACATCTTTGTGTCATCCGAAAGTTGGTGAAGATACCTTTCTTGGCGGGAAATTTTCTGATCCCCTCTGAAAGTTTTTGACTCTTCATTAGACGCACATATCTCCCCACTTAATGCCCCGAACACGCGTTACTCCACGATTTAGTAATACTTTCACTGGTTTTTGAGGTAATCATGGACACAATTTTCTCCACCTATTCCTTTACATATACGCCTCATGCTTCTTCATTTACATTTCACAGTTTTTCAAAACTCTCTCAACTTCTTTGAATTCAGCTNTGGCGGGAAATTTTCTGATCCCCTCTGAAATGTTTTTGACGCTTGATTAGACGCACATATCTCCTCACTTAATGCCCCAAACACGCGTCACTCCACGATTTAGTAATACTTTCACTGGTTTTCGAGGTAATCATGGACACAATTTTATCCACCTATTCCTTTACTTATATGCCTCATTCTTCTTCATTTATTCTTCACAGTGTTTCAAAACTCTCTCAACTTCTTTGAATTCAGCTCTTTCTTGCTTTCACTTCTCCTTAACCTTCTTCTTCGAAGAATTCTTACTTCCTTCTGCTAGCCATGGCCTCCTCTATGTGGATTTGGTTGCGTCCATTTCTTCTGGTACCTGGAAATATCTTTGTACTTTATAAGGTTCTGATGACTCCTCCCCCTTGTCGACTTCGTTTGGCTCGGGAGCAGGCGTCGGCTCCTGTAATTGCTATGCTGCATGTTTCTTACCTTTAGTATTGGAAATCAAGATTGCATTCATCTCCCTTGTCGCCGGTTGATCTCCTCTTATTTGTTTAACTCCCTCTAGAGTTGGGAATTTGAGAAGTTGATGGTATGTTAATGGCACAGTCTTCATCTCCTGTGTCAATGGACTTCCGAGAATAATGTTTTAGCCCATGTCGCCGCTACTACTTCAAACAAGGTCATCTTAATACCCTTCAATATTTGTGGGCAGTACAATCTCCCCTCGGGCTGTCACACTTGCTAAGTTGAACCCGATGAGGAGCTTTGTGGCCGGAATGATGCTTCCAGTTAGCTTGGCTTGCTCTTGCACTCTCTATTGGATAATATTGGCTGAACTTCTAGGTACACCAATACACGTTTAATTTTAAAATCTAAACAATTAAGAGAAATTACCAGGGCATCATTGTGTGATAATATGAGTCCATCTGTGTCCTCCTCCGTGAAGGTGATATCATCCTCGATAACTTCCTGGAGTCTCTTGCTGTGGGCTACCGATAGCTTTGTCTTTTTTGCTGCCGAAAAGGTTACACCATTAATCTCGTCCCCCCTCCCCCCCCGAAAATCATGTTGATCATTTGACGAAGAGGATCTTCTCCTGCTTTTGAGGGTTCCGTGTTATCCCAGTTGCAGCCATAGTTATTCTTAGCTCGGTTGCTCAAGAATTCTTTGAGATGGTCATGTTTCAACAATGTCGCCACCTCCCTGCATAGATGTCGACAGTCCCCAGTGCGGTGGACGTTAGCCCCATGATACTCACACCATATATTAGGATCCCTCTAATTGGGGTCGGATCTCATCATCCTCGGGAATCGTGCTTCCATAATGTTACTCCTTGCTGATACCAGTTCCACGACACTGTTATTTAAGTTATACTCGGGAAAATTGAGGTATGTGGAATCCCGGGAGCCCGATATCTCTTTGTCCTGCAATGATCTGTTATTCTGGCTATCCGCCAACCGGAAACCTCTCCCGTGTCCTTCGGTGCTTTTGTAGGGCAAAAACCGACCTCTAGAAAATTATCGATCTACGTCAAAATCATTCTTCAACTTTTCCTTATTCTTCTCTTGATCCCGACCCTTTGTTGATGCCGGGAAACTGAGCTGGTCATCATTGTTTCTTATCTTCAGTTCTTAGTGGTTGTGGACATCTTCTCATGTTGTCGCCTGGAACTCGAGCAACCTTTCTTTCAATTTCTCCGAAGTGTCAGAACTCCTCGGCTTCAGCCCTTTAGTAAATACCTCAGCTGCCCATTCGGTTGGCACGTCCGGTAGTAGCATCATTTCTTTCTGAAATATGGTCACGAACTCTCGCAACAGACTCTCCTTGCGTAATTTGGAATGTCTGTCTTTTGGGCCTGTACTTACCTGGCCCCGGCATGGGCCTTGATAAAGGAATCTGCGAGCATCTCGAAGGAATCTATTGAATGCTCGGGTAGAAGTGAATACCATGCCAGGGCCTTCTTTGTGAGGGTCTCCCCGAACTTCTTCAACAAGACTAACTCAATCTCGTGCGGAGCTAAGTCATTTCCTTTTACTGCCGTTGTGTAGGTGGTAATCTGCTCCTGAGAATCTGAATTCCCATTATATTCTGGCACATCTGGAATTTTGAACCGCTTTAGGATTAACTCTAGTGCCGCGCTTGGTTTGAACGACAACCGAGTGTACTTCTTTGAGTCCAGCCCTTTCAAAAGGATCGTTTCTATTATTTTTACCAGGCTGATGTTCCCTCCAGCCCCGTTGAAGCCGCCCTCACCCCTCGGGGTGTTGTTATTAAACCTTTGTGCTGTTTTTTTTTGTTTGTGGGAGATTCGAGAGGAACCAGACCTCTTCCATTCGCGTTGTTGGAAGCATCCGACAATGCTTGCGTCAACTTGGTCATGACCTGATCTTGTTGTGAGAGATAGCTCATAATATCCCTTTGTTGATCCCTTAGGATTCTCACCATTTTCACAACGTGCTCGTCTTCAGCATCATCAGGATTTGCTTTTCGAACGTGTTGTGGATATTGCCCTCCATGGACCAGCGTGGCTACATCTTTCTTGTTGCGGGTATCACTGATCGAACCTTCGTGTCGAAGCATATTTCCTGCTGCCTCAATGTTGTGTGAAATGTTGACATCGTTATCAACCATTTTCTTACGATTTTTCGAGAAGAAACAAATAATTAAACAAATTAGTAATAGATGCAAGGATCATTTCAATTACGCAACTGTTTAAGCCCACGATGGGCACCAAACTGTTTACTCGTAAAACGATAGTTGAATTTGTGCGTGATTTATAGACAAACAAATCGATTTGATCCCAAAATAATAAATATATTAAAAAAAAATACAAGACTTAGCTTGGTTTCGGGAGAAAAGCTTCCAAAGGCATTAATAAGAATATTAGTAGATGAGAAATAAAGAGTAATAAAGATTTAGAATAATATGTAGCATAAGTTTGTCAGAAAATTCGTGTCCTTACAAGGGATGTTGAAGTCACTATTTATAGTTACCCCTAGGGAACAAGGTCCTAGGATCAAGCCCCTCTTAAATGACAATTATGGGGGCCGTTGAAGAATGTGTAAAGACAGGATATGAATGCCAAAGTTCTATAACAGATAGTGTATTTATTACTACAAAATATTCTTCATTGAATGCTATCAGGTGGCTGTCATTCGTTTGTCTTCATAAGAAATATTCACTTCGGAGGATTCCCGGTGCCAACCGAACCTACTTCCCCCGATCTTGATTTCTACTTGCCTCGCTTTCTGTTTATCCCCAGTTCCACGTGTCATTCTATTATTTGAGTATTTAATATGAACCGATTTTATCCTATATAATCACATTGTATCTATATGTGCTAAAGTTCGTTATGAGCGAAGTCTTTTCCTAATCCTTCGGGTTCATTTTTTATTTGATTGTACCCGGAATAGGCATCGAGGAAACTCATCAACGTGTTCCCGGCCATCGCATCAATCATTTGATCAATGTTTGGCAATGGGAACGAGTCTTGTAGGCGCGCCTTTTTCAGATCCTTGTAATCTACACACATGCAAAATTTATTATTATTTTTTGGAACTAATACGTTAGTTAACCATTCGGGATACTTTACATCCCGGATTGAAATGATATCAAG
>AWOL01S0482012.1:0-17719 GCA_000715115.1 Nicotiana otophora
AAGACGGAATATTTGGAGTACAAGTTCAGCGACGTGTCGGGGGAAGCGGACGTGGAGGTGAGGATTGATTCACAAGTCATGCCTAAGAGAGAGAGAGTTTAAAGTACCCGGGGTAAATTATCATGAGAGATGGGAAGATCGAGGGGGATTTCACGTACTGTATCAGGGCGGGTGAATAAAATGGAGTTTGGCATCTAGAGTTCTGTGTGACAAGAATGTGCCACCGAAACATAAAGGTATGTTCTATAGAGCGGTGGTTAGATCGGCTATGTTGTATGGGGCTGAGTGTGGCCAATCAAGAATTCACATATCCAGAAGATGAAAGTAGAAAAAATGAGGATGTGGAGATAGATGTGTGGGAACACTAGGCTGGATAAGATTAGGAATGAAGATATTCGGGAGAAGGTGGGCATGTCTCCCATGGATGACAAGATGCCGAAAGAGAGGCTTAGATGGTTCAGCACGTGCGGAGGAGGAGCCGAGATGCCCCAGTTAGGAGGTGTTAGCGGTTGGCTTTGGCAGGTACGAGAAGAGGTAGAGGGCGGCATAAGAAGTATTTGGGTAAGGTGATGAGGAAGGACATGGCGCAACTTTAGATTTTTGAGGATATGGCCCTTGATAGGAAAGT
Organism: Nicotiana otophora; assembly: GCA_000715115.1. Classification (NCBI taxonomy): domain Eukaryota; kingdom Viridiplantae; phylum Streptophyta; class Magnoliopsida; order Solanales; family Solanaceae; genus Nicotiana; species Nicotiana otophora. The sequence continues at coordinate 629 of AWOL01S0482012.1, forward strand.
ATGGAGGTCGAGCGTTAGGGTTGTAGGTTAGGGTGTAGACGAGTATTTTTACTCATTGTATCGGCTAGTCTGATAGTGTTTTGTCTAGTACTGCAAGCTTTTTTTGTTTCATCACATTACCTATATTTTTATTTTTTATTTTTATTACATTATCATTATTATTGCCCTTCCATTTATTTATTGTCTTTTATGGTGCTGATATTATTTGTCTGGTTTCAGTTATTGTTACGAATCTATTATCTTTAAGCCGAGGGTCTCCAGAAAATAGTCTCTCTACCCCTCAGGGGTAGAGGTAAGGTCTGCGTACACTCTACCCTCCCAGGCCGCACTAGTGGAATTCTACTGGGTTGTTGTTGTTGTTGTTGGTATGTTTGGGGTCCTTATAGGTTCCCTACTCATGATAAAATATATATTTTCTTGACTATTGTTGATGATAATTCCAAATGGTGAAATTACTTCAATGGAAGAGTGATGTGATAAAATAAACCTTTTTGTCAATGTTAAAGATTGAGTTTTCTAATGCAGTTAACATTGTTAGGCTGGCAATGTAACATAATTTTTTAACAAAAAAACTATAGATTTTTATATGTATGGAATTATTCATCGGATAAGTTAAGTTTACACTCCACAATAGAATGGAGTGGTGGAAAGGAAGCACAGATACATCCTTGATAATGTTAGGACCTTGAAGTTTCAAACCAACATGCCAACTAGATTTTTGGAGGGAATGTATTGAAACTGAAACTTATGTGATAAATAGACTGCCCACTGAGCTGATAGCTAATAAGACACCTTACGAAGTATTGTTGTCACGCCCCGACCTCGGAGAGCGCGACCGGCGCTCAATAGAGTTACCCCGATCAAGAAGGCCTTCACAGTGCCGTCTACCCCACTCACCCACAAATAAGGAGAAGAATGCACTTCATTAATTAATCAGTAAGAAGTCATGTGAATAACACCGGTTCATTACCATTAGTTACATCATTAGCAAGTCTTCAAAATAGTACATTGTACAATTATAGTTAAACTGGAACAGGTGATTCAATTACAACATTTTTAGTTTCACTTTCCCAAAATAGATACCACCCACACTGTGTCTATAGAGCCTCTAACATAAACAAAAGGGTGCTATGACAGTGCCAACAACAAGGCCCCGTCTATACCTTAAAATACTATGTACAAGGATAAGAGATACTAGACCCCGAAATGAAGTCGGACTCACCAAGTCAACTGAAGAGACGGTGTGCTTCTATCACCAGCTATGGAACCACCTGCATCCATTGGAGATGCAGCACCTCCGGTAAAAGGGACGTTAGTACATATGAAATAGATGAAAACTAAACACCCTTCCAATAAAACTAACAGTAAATGGAGAATGAAACATAAAATCAATAAGAGACTCAAAAGATAACAAGGTGTCAAGTCAGGGAAAGGTATATTTTGAGTAAGTTTGATTTATTTAAATTGGGAGATCTTAAGAACTGATACACCACTGTGTGCTAGCACGGAGTCCGATCTCAGCCCGACTGGCTAAGCCGACTCTCCTAGAGACATACACTCACAATACCACCATGTGCACGGCATGGCCTCCGATCTCAGCCCGATTGGCTAAGCCGTCTTACCAAAATGCCGCGTGGGTCGACATTACATCACGTCTTGCTAGCAATAATTTCATCCCATTTAAGGGGAAACATCTCAATACACGAATTTCATCCCATATAAGGGGAAACAGTCTCATCACATTAGCACGGGGATTTACCCCTCAATCATTCCTATACCGGCATATGTAGTTTCGGGGTTAGGTTATTCCAACCTACCCTTCCTCGGTGGCTAGATGATACTCCCAAGGAATTTATTATTAAAGGATATACCACTCAATTCATACTCTTTTACATGTCATTCATTTTATTGGCATCATTTGCCATAACGCAAAATCATTCTTGGCACATTGGCCATACTTCTTAATTCATGCTCACTATTCTACTTTCAAACATTAACACGGATTGCCAATAACAAACATTTCTTTTCAAGACTTTAAGCACATAGTTGAGCAATTTAGGCTCTTAGGCACATGTGATTTCTTATGCAATTTGACATGATCACTTCCATTTGGGCTTGACTTAAAGTCACAACATTTTAACACATAATTATACCTTGAACACGTCCCCGAAGAACAACATAATATGATAGGAATATTTCTGAATACATTTTGAATATTTTCTTATGAATACATCGTTCGACACCGAACTTATTCATAAAGATCAATTCATATTGGGCAACTCGAGACTTACAAGAACATCGTGGGAATTCAATTTTAAGAGAGACGTTTAGCCAACATACCTCACTTGAGCTTCCTTAAACTCTAAAATATTCCGGAAATCTTAGCAACTTCAATCTATTTTAGAAATGTAACAAATTTAACCAAAATTAGGAAGATACTCATGATTCTAGCTCCTTTGAGCATTTTATCAATTACTAGGTGTGCATTAAGATTTCAAGGCCCTTTCATGGAGGATCCCGTCATCCCACAACCCATTCTTTACCGTTTTTAGCTCAACAATCTCCCTACATCCCTTGATAACTCATGCATGCAAAATAAACAATTCTCATACCCAAGAATTATCTTACTAAATACCCATTTCTAGTTCAATTTCAAAATTGAAGTTTAGCGTGTAGAATCTTACCTCTATTATGAAGACTTAGTGAGTTTCCCTTGCTAATCTTCCAGAAATTCGAGAAACAATTGAGGATAAATTAGTTGAGGAATCCTTCTGACACTCAAGAGCACTTCCCCCACTCTAAAAACATAAGTTTGAACCTTCTAAGATGACCCCCAATATTGTTTTATAAGAACAAGGTCGGTTTTATAAAACCAGAAAAATGATGCCTCGAACACAATCTGCGGTCCGCGGAATGGGCTGTGAAATGGCCCTCCAAAATTAGGCACCACTGTCTGGGTATGCGACCATTTTGTGGCCCGCAGACCCGCTCTGCGGTCACATAGTGCACCGCAGAATTTCCCTCCGAAGAATCTCCATGCTGGTTCTGTTATCGGTGTGCGGCCCGCGAAATCATTTTGCGGTCGCATAATTGGCCGCGAAATATCATCCAAAAGTTGCCCAGTTCTCTGGTTCACTCTGTGGCAATTCTACGGCTCGCAGAGTGATTCTGAGGCCGCATAATGGGTCGCTAAAATATCTTTTTCTGCCAAACATTTTCCTTCAACTTCCCAGCATACAGTTCAACCCCAAAAGTCTGCACCACGGCTCGCAAGCTCGCCGCGACGAATCTCTACTATCATTAACACATACATCTACCTCGGCACCACGAAACCCTGGGTTTTAGGTAATATTTTATGGGCACTTACACCCCCTCCCCCCCACTTAAGATCATTCATCATCGAATGATGGTCAAAGTTCACCACTATCATCAATGTGACTCAACTGCTACACTACACACCACCAGTTCTAAATTTTTCTAACTCTCCAAATTTCTAAACATTTCGCCAAAGTTTTCCCTGTAACTGGGCGTATCTACCTGTCAGAGAATCCCAGAAACCAATCCTAACACCACAACCACAACATAACGATAGAATATAATATGGAAACATCACCGGCAACAATGCCATAAACGTTGCATTACCAAGAGGGAGTATTCTTAATACAAGTTGTACAAGTGAAATCATAATTTGCAGAAATTTAGCTCTTAACATCGTAGATGCAATTACATAGCTATTCAAATAAATTAGGGTACTTCTTCATTTCTTCATCAATTTCCCATGTGGCCTTTTCAGCCAGTTGGTTCCGCCATACTACTTTCACGGAGGCAATATCTTTCTTTCTCAACTTTCGAACTTGCCTATCAAGAATGGCAACTAGAATTTCTTCATAAGTCAATTCTTCATTGACCTCAATAGTCTCAACTAGGACAATAAGCGACGGATCTCCAATCATCTTCTTCAACATGGACACGTGGAACACCGGGTGCACTAAAGACATCTCCAGAGGTAGTTCTAGACTATAATCCACCTGACTGATCCTCTGAGTAATTCTGTATGGTCGGACATACCTCGGACATAATTTCCCTTTCTTACCGAACCACATTATACCCTTAATAGGGGAAACCTTTAAGAATACCCAATCATCTTCTTTGAACTCCAGATCTCTGCGACGAACATCCGAATAAGAATTCTGATGACTTTGGACAGTTTCCAACCGCTCCTTAATGGTATTAACTTTCTCCATAGCCTGATGCACAAGATTTGGCCCTATCAACTCTGCTTTCCCAATTATGAACCATCCGATGAAAGATCTACATGTCCTACCGTATAAAGCCTCGAATGGTGCTGCTTGAATGCTATCATGATAACTATTATAGTAGGAAAATTCTATGAGTGGCAAATGGTCATCCCAGCTACCCTTGAAATCACGAACACAAGCACGCAACATATCCTCAAGCGTCTGAATAGTCCGTTCTACCTGCCCGTCAGTCTGTGGGTGGAAGATTGTACTAAGATTCACCTGAATACCCAAACCTTGCTGAAATTTCTTCCAAACTTTAGCCGTGAAATGTTCCCCTCGATCAGAAATGATAGAAACTGGAGTGCCATGCAACCTGACTATTTCATTGATATACAACTTAGCATATTGTTTCGCTGTGTCGGTAAATTTAACTTGCAAGAAGTGTGATGATTTCGTGAGTCGATCCACAATCACCCAAATTGAGTCAAACTTGTGTGGAGTGCATGACAGTCCACCACAAAGTCGATATTAATCATTTCCCACTTCCACATTAGAATTTCTATGTTCTGTGCCAACCCACCGGGCCGTTGATGTTCGGTCTTTACTTGCTGACAACTCGGACATCTTTCCACAAAGTCGCCCACATTACTCTTTATGTAATTCTACCAATAGACTTCCTTGAGATCATGATACATATTTGTAGAGCTCGGGTGCACAGAATACCTAGAAGTGTGAGCCTCACCCGTGATTCTTTCCCGGAGACCATCTACATTCAGAACACGTAGCCGCCCTTGGTACCTTAGTGTACCATCATCCATGCCGAGAGAAAAATCCATAGTCTTATGTTTATGAATCCCCTCCTTCAATTTTACCAACAATAGATCATTGTATTTCTTCTTTTTGACTTCTACAACAAGCAATGATTCAGCCCTATTTTGCACAATTACCCTTCATCACTAGAGTCCGCAAGACGAACTCCCAAACTAGCCAACCAATGAACCTCCTTGGCTAACGGCCTTTGATATGCCTCCAAGTGAGCCAAACTACCTATAGATTTCCGGCTAAGAGCATCCACCACAATATTATCCTTCCCTGGATGATATAGGATATCGATGTCGTAATCCTTGAGTAACTCAAGCCATCTTCTCTGCCTCAGATTCAATTTCTTCTGTTTGAAAATATATTGAAGGCTCTTATGGTCCATGAATACATCCACATGGACGCCATACAAATAATGACGCCAAATATTCAATGCAAAGACCACTGCTACAAGTTCTAAGTCATGTATTGGATAGTTCTTTTCATGATTCTTGAGTTGCCTAGAAGCATAAGCTACCACCTTTCCATGTTGCATTAATACACATCCATGTCCGATTCTTGAGCATCACAATATACCACAAACCCATCTGTACCCTCTGGTAGGGTCAACACTAGTGTCGTAGTCAATCTCGATTTAAACTCCTGGAAGCTCCTTTCACAAGCATCTGACCATTGGAACTTAACCGCCTTCTGTATCAATTTAGTCAATGGAGAGGCAAGAGTAGAGAACCCCTCTACAAAGTTCCTATAGTATCCAGCTAGGCCCAAGAAACTGCGAATCTTTGTGGGAGTAGTAGATCTAGGCCAATTCTTCACAGGTGAAATTATCTGGGAGGTCAACCTCAATTCCTTCTCTGGAGACGACATGACCCAAGAACGTGACGGATTCAAGCCAAAAGTAACATCTAGAAAACTTTGCATACAACTTGTGCTGATACATGACCTGCAAAACTACCCTAAGATGATCAGCATGGTCCTCCCGACTTCGCGAATAAACAAGGATATCGTCAATAAACACAATCACGAAGGAGTCGAGGAAAGGTTTGAAGACTCGATTCATAAGATCCATAAAGCTATGGGGGCATTTGTTAGCCCAAAAGACATTACCAGAAATTTAATGTGCCCATACCGGGTCCTGAAAGCCATTTTCGGAATATCCTGCTCCCTGATCTTCAACTGGTGATACCCGGACCTTAAATCAATCTTGGAGAAGTACTTAGTACCCTGCAATTGATCAAACAACTCATTTATCCTTGGCAGCGGGTACTTATTTTTTATTATAATCTTGTTGAGCTGCCGATAGTCAATACACATTCTTAGCAACCCATCCTTCTTTCTTACAAATAGAACTGGTGCGCCCCAAGGAGACACACTCAGCCGGATGAAACCCTTCTCTAACAAATCTTTCAATTGTTCTTTTAGCTCCTTCAATTCTGCTGGAGCCATCCTGTAGGGTGGAAAAAACATAGGCTGCATGCCTGGCATCACATCAATCCCACAATCAATCTCTCTGTCTGGCGGGATCCTAGGGAGCTCATCAGAAAAGACCTCCATAAATTCATTCACAACAGGATCAGACTCAAGTGTTGGTGCCTCAGCATCGGTGTCCATAACCCGGACCAAATGGTAGATACACCCCTTGCTAATCATCTTCGTGGCCATAAGGTAAGAAATAAACCTACCCTTTGGCACCACATCATCCCCCTTCCATTCAATCACTGACTCGTGTAGAAATTCAAACCTAACGGTTCTGGTTCGACAGTCAAGCCTGGCAAAACATGAATAAAGCCAATCCATCCCCATTATTACATCAAAATCAACCATCCTCAATTTTATAAGATCGGCCATGGTGTTTCGACCATGTACCGTGACAATATAATCCCTATAAACCCGTGCAGCCATAATAGACTTGCCAACTAGAGTAGATACATAGAACAACTCTGGGAGTTATTCCGGTTCTATCCCAAATTCCATAGCAATATAGGGAGTGATATAAGACAAGGTGGAACCGCGATCAATAAGAGCATACACATCATGAGATTGGACAGTCAATATACCTGTGATAATATCTGGAGAAGCCTTTGAACTCTGGCGAACCCTCATAGCATAGAAGCGGCTGGGTCCTCCCGAACTCTATGTACCACCCCTACCTGCACCACGCCCTGCGAGTGCTGGGGTGCCTCGAGCTAGAGGAGGTGCTGCGGATGTAGCGGCTGCAGAACTAGTTGGCTGTGTTGTACCCCTGCCCATGCTCTGGAGAGACGAATGTCAATCCCTCTGAGTGTGACCCCTTATACCACACCCGTAGCATATGGGCTAGTCCATGTAGCAGGTCCCAAAGTGAATGTTCCCGCACCTAGGTCATGGGAGCCTCCGCTACTATTGAAATCTCCCACCAGATCGACCCTGCTGATAGGATCCCCTATTGCCCTGGCTGGGCCTAAAATGGTTCCCCTACTGCTGACTGGGCCCCGATGGCAGAGCACTGATTGACGACTGAGCAAACAACTGGGGAAGGCCCTGATGACCCTCCCCTGAAAGTTGTTCTACCTCCTCCACCACCACCAGATGCACCACTGAAGTTGCCCACTGACCGGGCCTTGTTGCTACTCTCTCTCTCCATTTTGTTCTTCAGTTTGTGGGTCTCTGTGGCTTAAGAAGATGCCACCATCTTACCATAGTTTGTATCACAATTCAAGACAGCTATAGCATCCTCATTAATAACCAAGGGACTAAGGCCCTGGACAAACCGGCGCACTCTAGCCTCCATAGTAGGTAGCATGTAGATGGCATATTTGGACAGGCGTGCAAATCTCATATGATACTCCCACACACTCATGCTCCCCTATTTTAGGTTCTCAAACTCCGCGGCACGGGCTGCCTTAGTCTCGGTAGGCAAGAAATGATCAATGAAAGCATCGACAAACTCACTCCACCTCGTCGGTGGATTCCCCTCCTCATGGGAGTCCTCTCACATCTCAAACCAAGAATAGGCCACCCCTTTCAGGCGGTAGGAGGCCAACTCTGCTCCATTTGTCTCAGTAGCACGCATACCTCGGAGGGTCTTGTGCATCTCATCAATAAAATCCTGGGGGTCCTCCTCAGGATCAGTTTCTGTGAACATTGGAGGGTCCAACTGGAGGAATCTGTTCACCCTGGAACTAGTGGAATCCCCTGGCTGACTAGAAGAAGTGGGTGCAACATCTGATCTCTGTGCCTGGGAAGCCATCATCTGTATCAATTGGAAGTAGGGCTAGAAGTGGAACTGAAATATCAGTTAGAGGGATCATTGTGCCCTTAGTAGGTGAAGGGACAGGCGCGGTCTGGCCAGGTGCAACAGAATCAGGCAATGTAGTAGTCGGGGGAATATTCCCACCCATCGGGTACTCACCCGCATTATCAAGTAAAGGGTCAACTGCCACTCCTGGGGGTGACATTCGCTCCTTGGCCAGTTCTTGCTTTCTTCCTGGGCGCCATATACTGAAAATTAGAGGAATGCACGAGTTAAAGGAGGAACAATCTTACAATCAACTTTATCGCACAATCCAGATCATCAAATAAGCGTATTATTCCTAAATGCCCGAGTAGCCTCTTCATTATAGATGTGGTCGACAACACACCGATAAGAATGACTCTACTAGACATGGCTCCAAGACATCCTATGACACTTTAAAACTTTAGGCTCTGATACCAAGTTTTTCACGCCCCGACCTCGGGGAGCGCGACCGGCGCTCAACATAGTTACCTCGGTCAAGCAAGCCTGCACAGTGTCATCTACCCCACTCACCCACAAATAAGGAGAAGAATGCACTTCATTAATAAGTTAGTAAGGCGTCATGTGAACAACACCGGTTCATTTCCATTAGTTACTCATTAGCAATTCTTCAAAACAGTACATTGTACTATCATAGTTAAAGTGGAACAGGTGATACAATTACATCATTTTTAGTTTAACTTTCCCAAAACAGATACCACCCACAATGTGTCTACAGAGCCTCTAACATAAACAAAAGGGTACTATGACAGTGCCGGTAACAAGGCCCCGGCTATACCTCAAAATATTATGTACAACGATAAGAGATACTGGACTCCGAAATGAAGTGGGGCTCACCAAGTCAACTGAAGAGAGGGTGTGTTGCTATCACTGGCCACTATCACCAGCTATGGAACCACCTGCATCCATTGAATATGCAGCGCTCCCGGCAAAAGGGACGTTAGTACATATGGAATAGTACTAGTATGAAACCTAAACACCCTTCCAATAAACCTAACAGTAAACGGAGAATGAAACATAAAATCAATAAGAGACTCAAAAAGTAACAAGGTGTCAAGTTAGGGAAAAGTATATTTCGAGTAAGTTCCATTTATTTAAATTGGGAAATCTTAAGAACCGATACACCACCGTGTTTAGGCACGGAGTCCGATCTCAGCTAGACCGGCTAAGCCGTATCTCCTAGAGGCATACACTCACAATACCACCATGTGCACGGCATGGCCTCCGATCTCAGCCAGACCGGCTAAGCCGTCTCATCACAATGCCGTGTAGGTCGACATTACATCACATCTTGCTAGCAATAATTTTATCCCATTTAAGAGGAAACATCTCAATACACCAATCTCATCCCATATAAGGGGAAACAGTCTCATCACATTAGCACGGGGATTTACCTCTCAATCATTCCTATACCGACACATGTAGTTTCGGGGTTAGGTTGTTCCAACCTACCCATCCTCGGTGGCTATAAGATACTCCCAAGATATTTATTATTAAAGGATATACCACTAAATTCATATTCTTTTACATGTCACTCATTTTATTTGCATCAATGTCCATAACGCAAAATCATTCTTGCCACATTGGCCGTACTTCATAATTCATGCTCACTATTCTACTTTCAAACATTAACACGGATTACCAGTAACAAACATTTATTTTCAAGACTTTAAACACACAGTTTAGCAATTTACGGTCTTAGTCACATGTGATTTCTTAGGCAATTTGACATGATCACTTCCATTTGGGCTTGACTTGAAGTCACAACATTTTAATACATTTTTATACCTTGAACACGTCCCCGAAGAATAACATAACATGATAGGAATATTTCGGAACACATTTTGAACATTTTCATATAAATACATCGTTCGACACCAAACTTATTCATAAAAATCAATTCATATTGGGTAACTCGAGACTTACAAGAACATCGTGGGAATTCAATTTTAAGAAAGAAGTTTAGACAACATACCTTACTTGAGCTTCCTTAAACTCTAAAATGTTCCGAAAATCTTAGCAACTTCAATCTATTTTAGAAATGTGACAAATTTAACCAAAATTAGGAAGATACTCATGATTCTAGATCCTTTGAGCATTTTATCAAATATTAGGTGTGCATTAAGGTTTCAAGGCCCTTTCATGGAGGATCCCGTCATCCCACAACCCATTATTTACCATTTTTAGCTCAATAATATCCCTACATCCCTTGATAACACATGCTTGCAAAATAAACAACTCCCATACCCAAGAATTATCTTACTAAATACCCATTTCTAGTTCAATTTCAAAATTGAGGTTTAGGGTGTAGAATCTTACCTCTAGGATGAAGACCTAGTGAGTTTTCCTTGCTAATCTTTCAGGATTTGAGAAAACATTGAGGACAAATTAGGTGAGGAATCCTTCTTACACTATAGAGCAGTTCCCCCACTCTAAAAATATAAGTTCGAACCTTCTAAAATGACCCCCAATATTGTTTTATAATAATAGGGTCAGGTCTATAAAACCAAAAAAATGAAGCTCCGAACATAATCTGCGGTCGCATATGCAACCGCATAATGGTTCTACGGTCCGCGGAATGGGCCGCAAAATGGCCCTCGGGAACTGGGCACCACTGCCTGGGTATGTGGCTATTTTGCAGCCCGCTGACCCACTCTGCGGTCGCATAATGCACCACAGAACTCACCTCCGAAAAATCTCCATGCTGGTTTCGCGATCGGTGTGCGGTCCGCGAAATCATTTTGCGGTCGCATAATTCGCTGCGAAATATCATCCAAAAGTTGCACAGTTCTCACCTTCGCTCTACGACCATTCTACGGCCCACAAAGTGATTATGCGGACGCATAGTGAGCCGCAGAAATGTCTTTTTCTGCCAAGCATTTTCCTTCAACTCCCCAACGTACTGTTCAACCCCAAAAGTCCGCACATACGCCTACCTTGGCACAACGAAACCCCAAGTTTTAGGTAAAATTTTAAGGGGCCTTACAATTGTACAGTAGACCACCATCACTGATTCGTCTCATAGTCTTTGGTCGCCTCTGCTATGCAACCAACTTGACTAAAGAAGATAATTTGATGCAAGAGCCAGGGCATCAGTATTTCTAGGTTAGTTTGAAAATCAGAAGCCCTACAAATTGTTAGATCTATCAGCTAAATGTTTCTTTGTTTGCAGGGATGTTATATTCAAGGAGCACATATTCCCCTTTGCACCGGTTTCTACCAAATCTGTGCCAGCACAACCACCTATGCTTGTTCATGATAGGGGGAGATTGTTAGTAAATGATCATGAAAAATTCCAAGGTGGACCTCTAGATCATGAGGAGCAAAACAAGGTATTGCGGTTGAAGCTGAATTTGAAGGGCCTAGAGTGCCAATGTTAGTGTAGATGATGCACATAAGATGCAGTTGTAGCAAAGTACCGAGATTGCAGAACAAGTTAAAATGTCATCTGAAGCAACTAAAGCCGTAGCTAATTTTTCAGTTGTAATGGAGCCTCCTATACAATGAGAAGGAAGTCAAAAAGGCCAACAAAAAAATCATTATGGATGTAAGACTATGCTTGAAAGAAGAAAGTGCATGAAACAACTTTATATCCTTTATCTGACTATATTTTCTATGATGGTCTCTCATCAAAGTGTAAGAGCATGATGGCTATTTCAATAGAAACAAAACTAGAGAGCTGAAGCATCAAAGGATAAAATATGGATTGAAGCAATGAGGTTAGGAATAAAAACATTGGAGGACAATAGCACTTGGGAGATAGTTGACGTGCCAAAAGGGAAAAATGTTATTGGCTAAAAAAGGGATACAAGATAAAGTACAAGGCAGATGGATAAGTAAAAGGTAAAAGGCAAGATTAGTAGCAAAAAGATACAATCATAAGGAATGATTGGACTATCATGAAACATTCTCACCAGTTGTAAAAATGGTGACTTTGAGGACTAGCATTGCACTTGCAACTTCAAAGGGGTGGAACATGTATCAAATAAATGTAAACAATGCATTATTACAAGGTGATCTATATGAAGAAATATACATAGAACTACCTCAAGGCCTCAGGAAAAAAGTGAGACAAGATTATGCAAGTTAGTAAACTCACTGTATGGGCTGAACCAGGCCTCAAGGCAGTAGAATATAAAGACTACCGAAGCATTATTGGAAGCTGGATACAAGCAGAGTTTGTATTTTCTGTTTATCAAGAAGAAATGAGATGTATCAGTTTTGATTAATGGTTATGATTTACTGATCACATGGGATAATGGGGAGTTTATAAAGGAAACAAAGGAAGTATTGCATCAAAGGTTCAAAGTGAAAGACCATGAATAGTTGAGGTACTTTCCGGGAATAGAAGTATTGAGGTCAAACAAGAATTTCGTTGAATCAAAGTTAATGTGCACTCCCGTTGATCTCAGATTTAGGACTATGAGGAAGCAAACTAGTTTCAACACCAGTGGACTTGAATCATAAGTTTACCACAGTAGAGTATGATAAGCATATAGGGAGTGCAAATGATGAAGTTATAGAGGATATGTCCGCATATCAGAGATTAATAGGTAGATTAATCTGCCTGACCATCATAAGACCAAACATTAACTATCAGTACGACATTGAGTCAATTCATGTAATTACCAAAAAGATCTCACTGGGAAGAAATTGTGAGAATTGTTAAATACATCAAACATGCATCATTAATAGGGATTTTGATGAGCACCAAGACAGCATAATATTTAACATGCTTCTGTGATGTAGACTGGACATCATGTCCAAATACTAGGATATTAGTTATAGATTTCTTAGTGAATCTTGAGGAATCATCAATTTTATGAAATTTCAAAAAACAACATACAATGTTAAGAAGATCCGCAGAAGTAAGAGTATAGAAATTTGGCAGGTGTAACATGTAATGACCCGACCGGTCATTTTGAGTACCGTAGCCCTATTCCCCACATTTATTATTTATTCTATATTATATTGCGATTATGTGACTTTCTGGAGTGTTTGGTTTTGGTTTCAGATGAGTTTCTGAGCGAAATGGGATACTTAGTCCCTAAGTTGGAGGCTTAAGTTGAAAGAGTGGACCAGAGTTTGATTTTTATGTAGACGACTCCGGAATGGAGTTTTGACAGTTTTGATAGCTCCGTATGGTATTTTTGACATAGGCGCGTGTTCATATATTGATTTGGAGGTCCGTAGGTCGTTTCGGCTTGAATTGGCGAAAGTTAGAAAGTTGAAGGTTTGGAAGGTTTGACCGCGAGTTAACTTTTTTGATATCGGGGTTGAATTTCGATTCTAGAAGTTGGGATGGGTTCGTTGTGTTATTTATGACTTGTGTGTAAATTTTGAGGTCAATCGGAGTAGTTTGGTTATGAATCAGCATTAGTTTCGGAAGTCGGATGTTTATAATTTTAATAGGCTTGAATTGGGTTGTGAATAGTAGAATCGATATTGTTTGATGAGATTTTTGGCCTCGAGTAGGTCCGTTATGTATTTTAGAACTTGTTGGTATATTCGGACGGGGTCCCGGGGGCCCCGAGAGTGGATGGGATTGAAATCAAAATAATTTTGAACTTAGTTATTTGTTGAAGCTACTGTTGTTCTGGTGTCATCACACCTGCGGTGGGACTGGCCGCAAGTGCAAGGAAGTAATCACAAAAGCGGAAAGGGGCAGCCTGGGGAAGAACCGCAGATGTGGAGTATGGCGCGCAGATGCGCACCCGCAGAAGCGGATTTGGCACCGCAGATGCGGAGTTTGGGCAGTTGGCTATGGACCGCAGGTGTGGAGGTGAGCCACATGAGCGGTTGATTCTCCATAAAAGCGGAACCGCAGAAGTGGTGGTGACAAGAGAAGTGACATTTCAGTGGCTTAAGTTAAAGATGCACCTGCGATGGAAATTCCGCAGTTGCGGAGCCGCAGGTGCAGCTGTGGGATCGCAGAAGCGAGATCGCTTGGCAGAAAAGGATGAGTTTGAGAGTTTAATTTCATTATTCATCTTTTGACCTAGAGAGCTCGATTAGTGGAGATATTTAGAGGGATTTTCAAGGAAATCATCGGGGTAAGTGATTCTAACTCAGATTTGGCTATTGTACGTAAATCTATCATTGTTTTTGTCATTTTATTAGTGTTTTGAGTTTTAAAATTTGGGAAAAACTTGTTAAACTTCATAGACCACATTTTGGGAATTTAAAAGGCGATTTGAGGTCGGATTTGAATAATTTTAGTACGATTTTACTTTTTATCGAATGGGTGTTCGAATTTTGTAAGTTTGGTTGGATTCTAAGACGCGTGCGGTGCCTGGGATTAACCTTTTGGGTTGACTTTTTTACTTTGGTTAAAGAAGTTAGCTTTATCATATAAGATTGATTTCTATGGCTTGTATTGATTGTATTAAGTGTTAGTGGCTAGATTCGAGTCGCTCGGAGGTCGATTCACAAGGTAAGGGCTTGTTGGAGTAGGGATTTGTGCAGTTTAAGGTAAGTAACACTTATAGACTTTGTTTTGAGGGTATCAATCCCTAAAATACGTGTGATGTGGTTGGTGTTAAGGTGATGCACATGCTAGGTGACGTACGTGTAGGGGTGCACCGTGGTAATTGTGATTCGGTTGTTTCCGTGGTACCGTGTAGTTATCAAACCTTGTTGCTATTCATATAATTCCTACGTGTTAGAGTAATTGAGATACAATCCATGTTAGAAATCATGTTTAGGCCATATGCTTATTCAGTTTGGACCCACTGAGGTCATTTCAATTGTTGAATTATTTTCTTAAATTACAATTACATACTCAATCACATCCATCATTTGCATATCATATCTCAGTCTCTGTTGTCATTTATTGTTATATTATGTATCATTGTTTGGGCTGATTGGAATGAGATTTGTGAGCCCGTGAGACTAGAGAGATTGATGACTATGTTGGGGCCTTAGAGTCGTGTTGTGAGTGAGGTTGTGGATCGGGCTGCATACCGTAGCATGCCTTCTTAGCTTTATATATATTTTTATTATGGATCGGATTGCACGCTGCAGCAGGACTTATAGGTTTTATCTATTATTATGGGATTGGGTTGCACGCCACAATAGGTCATACTGGCTTTATATTAGTGCTTGGGTAGGATCCGCCCCTCCAGAGTCTGACATACCAATAGTGAGCGCAGGTACCATACAGTGCTGAGTGATTGAGTGTGATGAGTGAGAGTGGTAACAGTCAGATTGAGTACTCTGCGAGAGTGAGTACATGAGTTTATCACTGTGATGCGGTACATGCGACATGCACATTTGACATATAGATATAGAGATATAACATTCCTCATATCAGTCATACTTGGTATATTTTATCAGTGTTGAGCTGAATCTGTTAAACTTGAAAGCATGTGTATGTCTAAGTACTGTGTACAAACTGATAATGTGATTTATCTGAGTTATCATTGTCATTTGTTTGTCATATTCTGTTATTATCTGGATTTGGACTATACCTTTCTGAGCTCGTCACTGCTTTTAGCCCAAGGTTAGTCATGTTACTTATTGAGTACATTGGGTCGGTTGTACTCATACTACACTCTGCACTTCATGTGCAAATCCATATATATCTGGACACGGTGGTTTCTATACTAGGAGCATTGCCTGCTTGGAGACTTTTGAGGTAGCTGCCTTAGCGTCTGCGGACCTTGACTATCCTTCGTTTTAGTTTATTTAACACTGATCTATCTTTACAGACAGTTGTATTTGAAGTTTTGACTGTGTTTTCATTTAGTAGCTCATATACTCGGTGACACCGGAATTTTGGGGATTTTGTATTTGAGTCGCAGTTATTCCTTTCGGTTATTTATGAAATTTTTACTATTAATCTCAATATATCATGCTTTAAAAATACGTAGTTATTTTGTGATTATCGACTTGCCTAGTAATGTGATAGGCGCCATCACGACATGTTGAGATTTGGGTCGTGACAAGTTGGTATCAGAGCCTAGCTAGACTAATGGTTTGGTATTTCTCTAAATATATTAGTTGTAATACATATACTATATCCAAAGTAGATTATAGTTGCCTGATACGCGAACCTAAATTATGTTGAGAAATTAAACATGCTTGAGAATGTTAACTGTACAGAGAAAAAAGTTCAATATATAAATGGTGCTAGGTGTACTAATTTCAATATGTGTATGAGAGATCTATTTCCTTAGATAGTGATATTAGTGTAACGCGACAAAGCATTAGTCTCAATATATGCATTGATATCAATAGTATCTTTTACTTCATAAGTATTGTAGTAGTAAGCATGGGATCTTTAACAATATGACAAGTGTGTCGAGGTACAATATGCTCTTTACGTCTACCTTTTCAAGAATTTTTCGGTTACTTAAGTTGCTTCTCTTCTTAGTTCTTAAAAGCATTTGAGCTGATTGTATCTACATTTGTGTTCATGTTTTATTAATGATTCATTTACTCAGTATTATGGAATTTGTGATCATAGCATCTATATTTATGCACGTGCATCTGACAGCTTTGGGTGAAGGATCGATAAATGCTTTGAATACTTTCACCAATAAATGCTTGGGAAGTCACCTTGACGTCGTGTGATTTCTGAAAGTTTAATTACTGAAATACGCACCTCGCATTCGACAAACTACAACAGTGACCGAGGTAATGAAAGTTTAGTTACTGAACAAGAATAAATTTAGATCCTATACTAAATAAAACCTTATCTTATTTAATTAGGTCTCAAGTATAAAAAGAAGTTATCTAATCATTAAGTACTCAAGT